>MU184178.1:98064-156649 GCA_016904865.1 Pissodes strobi
TATTACTACAGATAACCCTATTAAATTTCAACAAAATCGGTAAAAGCATATTTAAGATATAAATAAAAATATCGATTTTATCAAAAAAGTTTGGAAATGTAATAAACCGGTTTTTACTTTTTTTATCGAAAACAACGCAAGATACGAAAAAAACTCGAGAATCAAAAATATTGTTTTTTTAGTTGCTTAATACGAAAAAAATATAAAATGTGTGAAAAAGTCAGCGGCGCACACTTTTTTTGTCAATAATATTCGGTATGATGCCCTCCGGGACGCCACTGGACTATATATTTTTAATCTAATTAAGGCTAAATGAGCCCCTTATTACTACAGATAACCCTGCGAAATTTCAACAAAATCAGTAAAATCATATTTAAGATATTAACAAAAAACTGATTTTTTATTAAAAGTTTGATACCCTGTATCTTGAAAACTATGCATTTTCGGACCCATGTTCATATGAAAAAATGTTCATGATTTCTTATGTAGAATCACCATCTGTAATTTGGCGATGTTATTTCCGGACACCCTGTATATTGTGATACTAAATACTATCATTTGTTTTCTTTTTCCATGCCATTCCGCCACTAGTGCGATAAAAGGCCGCAACGTTGGAATCGCATCAGGTACAGCCAACTAGACGTAATAATTGAAAGTGGAATAGGTATGGGTAGTCTTATATATGGAAAAAATATATCCCTCACCTTTATAAGCATCACAACTAAAGTGAAACTTCTGAAAGAGATACCAGGAATTAAGTTTTCTTTTAAAGCTTTTTTCTTCTTAACTTTTGCCCCCGGTTTCAACATTTTTTTACATTTTTATTCATTTTTCGCAACTTTTTTTCCAGAAACCCCCGTTTTTCTAACTTTTTTTTCCTTATTTCGTTTTATATTACTTTTATTAACTTTCCGAACAATTTTTTTTTATTATTATTTTATTCTTATTAAGTTTTATAATACTTTTATTAACTTTCCAAACATTCTTCCGTTTTTTTATTATTTTTTTTTTCTTATTTCGTTTTATAATATTTTTTATTAACTTTCCGTTCCGTTTTACGGTTTTTTCAATTTTTTTCCATTTTTTAAAAAAGGTTTTTTTTTTCATAAGGCATTTTTTTCTTCCCATTTTTGATTCCCCGACCTTGTACCTGAACTCCTTCGCCTTTTTCTCGCCGAAAACCGCGTCTCTTTAACTTTTCTTTTTTTTTAATAATTTTATTTTCTTATTTCGTTTTATAATTCTTTTATTAACTTTCCGAACAATTTTCTAGGTTTTTCAATTTTTTGAAAATTTTTGGGTATTCTGGGAGGTGGTGGGGGTTAATTCCTCCCCCCCCCCACTCATGTCCCAGTAAATCGGGTTCATCGCATTTCAGATATGTGATCCGAGGCACCGTTACAGAGATCTCGGCAACACACCCTTTTTTCATTTTTGTATTTTTTGAACGCATTGTTTAATTCGGTTTCCTTAAAAATTAATTTAATATCTGCATGAGTTAATTCATCAAGCCACTTTTGCATTTTTGCAAAAAGTTTATTAAATTAGGATTTTATTTTGCTGAGCTTCATGCGCTTTTATAGGCTTTTTTATTTGCGTATTTTTTTAATCGCATAAACATTCACTTATCACTAGCTAGGTATTTTAATTTTGTATTTTCTGCAATTTCTGTTTTCATTTTAATTTTTGTGCTTTTATAAATATTTTTTAATTCGAATATTTTTTTTCTTAGTTAATTATTTCTTAATTTTATAAAATATTTTCAGTTAGTGCTTATGTACATATATAAATTTTAAGCTTTTACGCACTTTTCCTATTTTGTTATGATTATTCATCCAGGTTTTCATCCAAAAATCATGCATATTTCTCACTAATTTTATCACGCTTATTTTGCATTTCATATTTCATTATTTAAGTTTTTTTAACTTAAGCTGATATGTTTTGGTGACAGGTTAATTTAGTGTTTTTTTTATGTTACTTTCATGCTTTGCGCGCTTTTTCAGCATGATTTAATTCATTATTTATCAACATTTCTATATGCAAATTTAATTCGGCGACTCCTGTCAAGCTACTTTTACACTTTTGCAAAAAGCTTATTAAATTAGTATTATTAGTAGTTTTTTTTGCTAATTCATACTTTCATTATTTTACGCTTTTATTTTTGCATTTCTTTTAAGCGCATTTAATTCGTTTTTCTTAAAACTAATTTTATTAACCTTAAATATTTTTTTTACATTTATTATAAACACAATTTTTAATTCGACGTCCTTTATTAAACTGCTTTTGCATTTAATGTAAAATGCTAATTAAATTAGTATTGTTTTGCTTAAGTTTATGCTTTTTTTTAATATGCTTTTACACGCTTTTCCTTATTTTAATATGCTTGTTTATACAAATTTATCAAAACCTTATTCATTTGTTATTTGTTACTAACTTTATCAAACCATTTTTGCATTTTCTGTAACAATCTGCCATATTTTAATTTATACTTTTATAAATTCGAAGGCTTTTCAGTTTAAGTAAAGGCCTTTTATATTCAACTTAAGTTAGTGCTTTTCTGTATAATATTTTTATATTTATATAAAAAAGCATTCACTTAAGCTGAAACGACGACTGAAACTAAAAAGAAATTATGTGCCTTACCTTTATAAGCACACAACTGAAGAGAACTTCTGAAAGTGATATGTATAAGGAATTGCGTTTTTATTTTTTTAAAGTTTTTTTAAACTTTTGCCCCCGGTTTCGACACGTAAAAAAAATTCGCCGGAAACCGCGTGTCTAACTTTTTTTTATTATTTATTTTTCTTTATTTCGTTTTATAATACTTTTATTAACTTTCCGAACAATTTTTTCTTATTAATTTATTTTTCTTGTTTGGTTATTTAATACTTTTATTGACTTTCCGAACAATCATTTGTTTTTGTTTTTTTTTATTTTTTTTTCTTAAGTTTTATAATACTTTTATTAACTTTCCGAATGTTTTTTTACGTCTTTTTTTTTGTTCAATTTTTTTCCCACTTTTTCAAAAAGTTTTGTTTGTTTTTTTTGATAAAGCATTTTTTCTTCCCACTTTTGCCATTCCCGATCTCGTAACTGAACTCCTTCGCCTTTTTTCACCGAAAACCACGTTTCTCTAGTTTTTTTTTATATATTATTTTCTTATTTCGTTTTATAATACTCCTTATTTTATTAACTTTTCGAGCAATTTTTTACGTTTTAAAATTTTTTTCCCATTATCCCGAAAATTTTTGCGTTCCCCCCCTCCCCCACTGATGGCCCTATGATTGAAACTTTTATCAACCTGGCTTTACATTTTCGCAATATCCTGCCATGTTTTCAGTTTTGTATAAGACTTTACGCTCTAAATTAATTATTTTTAGCATAAATTAATACCTTTTTATTTTAATTTTAAGCCTATGCCCGGTTTTTATTTCTTTTTTTTTGCTTAATTTGCTATTTGTCACTAAGGAGCTATCTTATTTTTTGCTTTTCTAAATACGTTTTTAAGTTCCAATATTTTTATTTTAATTAATTATCTAAAAAGTTAATACGTTTTAGTTTCAGCTTAAGTTAGTGCTTTTCTAATATCGAATTCATGCTTTTTCACGCTTTTCCTAAATTTATTTATGCTTATTCATCCAGGTTTTCGTCCAAAAATCATGCTTTTGTTATTAGGTTTATCACACTTCTGCATTTTATGAAATATCCTGCCATGCTTTAATTATTTCAATAATTGTTTTTAATTTGAAGAGTTTTCGTTTCAAATAGAATATTTTTTAACCTAATTTAGTGCGTTTTAATTTGACCTTAATTTAGGTCTTTTTTTATTAATCTCATGCGCTGCACGTTTTCCGTTAAAACTTTATTACGCTCTTTTTTCATATTTTTTGTACATTCATAATAAGACTGTGCTCTAAATTAATTTTTTAGCTTAAATTAATGTTTTTTAAGTTACAACTTATGTTAGTGTCCTTTATATAGTGATTAGTATTTTATTTTTAATTATTAATTACTCCAAGTCACATAAGCTATTATGGAGTTTTCTGCAATATTTTTTTCAAAATTTAAGATCAATTTTATGCTTTTGGCATGTTTGTCTTTAATTTTTTTATACGTGTTTATTCAAACTCTAGTCCAATACACGGACCTTTTGTTTTCATATTCGGCTTCTTTAATTCGATGAATTTTATATAAAGTTCATGATTTTATGTATTTTTTTCTAACTTGTATTATGTTTTTATTGTTGGTTTTTATAAATATTTACATTTCTAATTCAAAAACTTTCACTTTCGTTATAAATTTAATTTCGTTTCAACATCTACAATGGCCTAATTTTGTATGATTATTTATTGAGACTTTAAACTGAGAAAGTAATAATACCTTCTAGAAAAAGAAGATCTTGAGTTTATGATTTTGGAACAAATTAGGAATAAATTAGGAAAAGTATGAAATATTCGAGAAACAGAATAGAAACTTCTTCAGTGATTTTTTAAATAAAATAAAGGACAGGTTAGAAGGGTCATCATGCCAAGCCTACCAAGAAACATAGATTTTGGATCCACAGTTTCTTGGGCTGCTGAAATATGTGGGAAACTTCCTCAGTGATGTCTTAGAATAACAAGAAGCAAAACTGGGAATGTAATAATACCTCCTGGCGCAAGAAGATCCTGAGTTTATGATTTTGGAACAAATTAAGAAAAGTATGAAATATTCGAGAAAGAGAATAGAAACTTCTTCAGTGATTTTTTAAATGAAAGAAAGGATAGTTTACAAAGTTCATCATGCAAAGCATACCAAGAAAAAAAGGTTTTACCTTCCAAACATGAATCTACAACTCTCTGGGCTACTGCTAGGGCTTTGGTAGTAAACATTGGAAAACTTCAAATATACAAAAAAATTATTCATTGATCTTTTAGAAGAAATAGAAACGAGGCTAGAAATAACTCAGAATCTACAATACCACACAGTGCTACTGGGATATTGAGATAAATGTGGAGCAGCATGAAATATAATAGAAACTTCTTCAATGATCTTCTAGTTGAAAGAAAATCCAAATTATGATCATTATTTCAAGCCTACCAAAAAATCAAGATTTTGAGCCCACAATTTTCCAGGCTGCTTTTAGAACTGTGAAATGAATAGTGAGAATGCCTCATTGATATTTTAGAAGAAAGGGAAGCAAGATTGAATGGGACATCATGTTACGTTTTCCAAAAAAAAATGATGATTCTAATTCTTCAATACGCTGAACTGCTGCTAAGACGTCGTAATTGATAAGATTATTAATGAAATAGAAAAGAAATTTTCTCAATGATGTCTTAAAAGTAAGAGGAGCAAACAGGAATGGTGTGCATCATTTAGCACCTTTCAAAATTGAATCCACAATTCTCTGGACTGTTGCTAAGGGTTTGGCTGTAAACATTGGAAAGCTGAAAATTCTTCATTGATCTTTTAGAAGAAATAGAAGCCAGGCTTGAAATAATATTATTTTTTTTCACAATCTACAACTCTCCACAGTGCTGCTGGGAAATTGGAATAAATGAGGAACAGCATGAAATATGATAGAAACTTCTTCAGTGATTTTTGGAATGAAAAAATGGATGGGTCAGAATGGACATCATGCCCAGCCTACCAGGAAATAAAGATTTTGGATCCACAGTTCCTTGGGCTGCTGAAATATGTGTGAAACTTCCTCAGTGATGTCTTAGAAGAACAAGAAGCAAAACTGAGAAAGTAATAATACCTTCTAGAAAAAGAAGATCCTGAGTTTATGATTGTGGAACAAATTAGGAAAAGTATGAAATATTCGAGAAACAGAATAGAAACTTTAGTGATTTTTTAAATGAAAGAAACGACAGGTTAGAAAGGTCATCATGCCAAGCCTACCAAGAAACAAAGATTTAGGATCCACAATTCCTTGGGCAGCTGAAATATGTGGGAAACTTCCTCAGTGATGTCTTAGAAGAACAAGAATCAAACTGGGATACCTTCTAGAAAGAGAAGATCCTGAGTTTATGATTTTGGAACAAATAAGGAGAAGTATAAAATTTCTAGAGACAGAATAGAAACTTCTTCAATGATTTTTTAAATGAAATAAAGGACAGGTTATCATGCCAAGCCTACCAAGAAACAAAGAGTTAGAATCCACAGTTCCTTGGGCTGCTGAAATATTAGTGAAACTTCCTCAGCGATGTCTTAGAAGGGCAGGAAGCAAACTGGGAGAGTAATGATACCTTCTAGAAAAAGAAGATCCTGAGTTTATGATTTTGGAACAAATTAGGAAATATGAAATATTCGAGAAACAGAATAGAAACTTCTTCAGTGATTTTTTAAATGAAAGAAAGGACAGGTTAGAAAGGTTATCATGCCAAGCCTACCAAGGAACAAAAGATTTTGGATCCATAGTTCCTTGGGCTGATTAAATATGTATGAAACTGCCTCAGTTATCTCTTAGAAGAACAGGAAGCAAAACGGGGAGAATAATATTTCCTTCTGGAAATAGAAGATCTTCGATTTATGATTTTGAAACAAATTAGGAAAAGTATGAAATATTCGAAAAATAGAATAGAAACCTCTTCAGTAATTTTTTTAAATGAAGAAAAGGACAGGTTAGAAAGGTCATCATGCCTAGCCTAATAAGAAACAAAAATTTTGTATCCACAGTTCCTTGGGCTTCTGAAATATGTATGAAACTTGCTCAGTGATGTCATAGAAGAACATGAATTAAAACTGGGAAAGTAATAATACCTTCTGATCAAAGGTCATCATGCTAAGTCTACTAAGAAACAAGGATTTTGGATCCACAGTTCCTTGGGCTACTGATGTATGTGGGAAACTTCCTCAATGATATCCTAGAACAACAGGAAGCAAAACTGCGAAGGTAATAATCTTCAGAAGATCCTGTGTTTATGATTTTGAAACAAATTAGGAAAATTATGAAATATTAAAGAAATACTTTCAGTCATATTTTAGAAAAAAAAATCAAGTAAAATGAAATGATATAGTCAAAGTCAAAATCAAATATTGCCTTATTTTTGTAAAGCATGAAATGCTTTTAGCAAAGCTAATAAGAAGAGGTAAACTGGAAAAAACCAACAACAAGTATAAAATATAGGCAGTAACGTAGACAAAATATGACGCAGTATTTACACAGTAAAAAATTTATAAAACAAATTTCAAAAGTCAGGACAGAAGAAGAGATGCACACACAACAGTTTCCAAATAAGTAGAAGCCAGAAGGAAGCAACTGCAGCATTAACTGTCAGTCCAAATATTATTTACTTATCACAGTCTTTGTCAAGCTTAAATTAATTCAGGATAATTAAGTTAATGCTCATTTTATGTACACGCTCTTTCTTTATTTTTAGACTTATTTACCAAGGATTTATGCTAAAATGTGTTCATTTATCACCAACTTTATTGAGCTACGTATGCATCCTGATACCTATATATTAATTTTTGGGTTTTATTAACATGTTTTTGTAGCAATTTTTTTAATTCGCTTCGCTATAGTTATTTTAGTTTCAGCTTAAGTTAATGGTTCTTTAATTACATATTTTTAAACGCAGTTAAATTGACATGGCATAATGAATCAATTTAAGAGGTACTGCCTACCAGTAAAATTCGATTTTTTCATGATTATATGCAGCTTCTTTGTTTCTCTATTAATTTTTTAGCGTTCTTTTCTGTGTTTGGCTTTTTTAATTTGTTCTTGTTTCGGCTTCTGTCTTATCATGTACTTATGTTGTTAAGGTTATAATATTGATTAAGTAGTTTTGTTAGTTGCTTTCTTTTATTATTTTTAATTTTTTTTTCTCAGAAATTTATCATGTCCTTCTATTGTCTATTTGTTTGTCTATTATTTTGTCAGATTTCTCTTCTTTGCTTTGAATTTTTTTTTACATAGTTTGCTTTTGTCTTGGTTTCGGAAATTATCTTATTTTTTATTGTTTCGAATTATCGTTCTTAAGACTCTATCGACTACCACTTTCTGCCACAGATTCTTCTGTGGCATCTTTGTTTTTTTATTCACATGCGAGCGTTCTTATTTGCTTTGTTCTATTTTACATTTTTTGTCACAATTTGCTTTATTATCTTGGTTCTGGTTTCTAGTTCAGACCTACCAAATTATTATTATAACGTTTATTAATTTATGTTGTTTGTGATTTCCTTTCTTTACCGCGTTTCCCATCGCATGCCCCAGATTCGGACGTACCGAATCGAAATATTGGGTTTCAATAAGATGGAACCTCCCTTCCTGGGGATCTCGACGAAATATTTCCTACTATAGGAAATGGAAGAAGCCGGATGGCCGGCAATATCTTCGGATTTTACTCCTTTAGATTTTTCTATTACAATAAAAACTAATATATTTAAATACATTATTTTTGTACAAATAATACTTAATGTTCATTTAATAATAGCTTTTATGTATGGCGTTATAGGTGTGTCCAGTGGCGCCTCGCGAAAGTTTCACTTGGAGATTTATTTTCGCTTAGGATACTGAAGTCAGTAAGTAACTTCGTTTTTCGATATGATATTTGCATTTGGAATATTTCGTTATCAGTTAGAAATTCTTCTCAAACAATTATCGATGGCGTCTTAGATTGTACAGTGGCGTCGTCACGAAGGCTTGCCTTATTTCATGTTATATATCGGCAATTTGTGTTTCTAGGAATTGCTTAATTGCCTCAATGTGAAATTAATTTTCACAGGAAATACCCTGTATCTACAGTGTTAGCGAAACATATCAAGATTGTGTTCCATCGTTCCGTAATAATTATTGTCGTTCGGCTCTTCATAAAATACATCCGCATTTAAAAGAAATTCGAAAGCAAGAAATTTAACATCCGCGACGTCAAGATAACGCGACACCCTCCATAGCCCATTTTAAATTTTAATCCCCCTCTTTTTCGACTCCACGTTGTCGCTCCCATTTTAATAATTAGCCAGCCGTGGGGGTTGCCTCAGACTCTCCAATAATATCTCGAAACCGTATAAAGTCAACAGGAGCTGTTTAAATCTCTATCAAATATTTATGCAACCCTTTTTAACTTCAATTAACTCGAGGACTTTATATTGTCCAGATACGAACTTGGGACGATAAAATTTACTTGGCTGCGTTAATGGATTTGGCTTTAGCGTAATTTTACGGCACTTGTTAAATGTTAACTCCCGAATATTATGATTTATTACAATTAGCTTCGGTTGTTTGGTGTAATGAATCCGAATTATCTTGCAAAGGGCTTGTGGCATTTACATTGTCAAACGCATGAGAATGAGACATATTAATTATTGTGGTGACGGACAACGCGGTGACATTTATAATGAAGTAGTTTGGTTGGAGATTCCCTATATGGCGGTATAAATTAACCAGCAATTATCATGTCATCAATAAAGAAAAATGCTTAAATGATTCCACGGTTCGTTCTCCTGGGCTAATCATCAACATGGACTCATGGGCAATTGTCCAGGCAACTCTCGGAAGGATTCTTCCACCTCTACACGTCGGACAACCCGAAGGACTTCCTAAGTTAAAGAAGGTAGAAAAATCTGTAAAAATGCAACAAAAATAAAAAAGAAAAATCAATATTTTTACCTGTAAAGGGTCTGTAAATTCGCTAACCGTGAAGTCAACAGAAGCTCTGCAATAGTAATTAAAGAAAAAATTGCAACCATCCACGTGTGAGGACAAAATGGCGAGACTTAAAACAAATTAATCAGCAGCTCACATGCGATGAAACAGTGAAAACTCCCAATTACAGAGTTAGTCTTGGCACCAAGCAAACAAAACACTAAAGGCAATAACAAGGTACGACCTAAGACTCAAAATAAGTCGGGTAGACAAGAATATTTCAAAAAACTTCTCTACCGCGCCACTACACTGTCAATCGTAAATGGCTGACCTTTAAGAGCGCAAGCTCACCGGAAGTTCCCCTCCAAAATGAAACTAACCAATCCCTACTACCTGTCACATAAATGCCAAGGCTCCGCACAGCTCGCGCAGGACAATAATGGCACATCCAGCTGATAATTCGATTCCCGAAATGACAAAGATTCGTAAAGTTATTAATAAAATGAATGCGATATTATAGAAGATCAATTTAGAACCGAAATAATCAGCATTGTACTATGGTATATGGCCACAATTAACTTCCACGATGTAGTAACAACTACAAAATCAGGTATATGGAGAGACATATCACCGCAACGAGATTTAGATTTCAATAGATCAAAAACGACATATCTTTTTGAATTTTATTTATATTACCAAATATGGAAATAAAGTCCCTTAAAACCCAAAATAAATCAAAGAAAACAAGGACAATTTATCCCAGGATAAAATTCATTGAAACTAAAATCCACTAGACCCCTACAAGGCAAGCATTTTCCAGAGTTGAAGAATCGTGGGACCATTCAATTAAAAATCTCAACCCAATCCCAACAAAAATGTAGTTCAAGCTCGTGAAACCCACTTAGTACTGAATATATCCTTTTATTTAAAGCAAGCCAATATTATGACTCCCTTTTCCCTTTCCGGGGGACAATAAAATGAAGGAATATTGTCAAAATAGACAGTCATATAACTGCAACGAGATGCAAATGTAAATTGCTGGATTTTACCCGAAATTAATTGGAGAAGCATTAATACACTGTGATCAATATGTTGACTTCTCAGAAAATGTTGTTCTTGATAAAAGTTGGTACCTGAAGAGGAAACAACATGGTTTAGAAACAAAATTGGATTTCAACCTCCTAAAACATACTTAATATTATATATTTACTTTTATTTATGGCAAGCATACTTGTTACTCCCTTTTCCCTTTCCGTGGGACAATAAAATGAAGGAATATTGTCCAAATAGACACACGTGTCACTGCAACGAGATTTAGATGTAAATTGCTGGATTCTACCCGATATTAATTGGAGAAGCATTAATATACTTGACGAGGATCAATATGTTGATTTCTCGGAAAATTTTGGTCATGATAAAAGTTGGCGCCTAACATAGTTTCGAAAGAAAATTGGAGTTCAAGCTCCTAAAACCTACCTACTTATAACTCCCTTTCCGACGGTTAATAAAATGAAAGAATATTGCCAAAAGACAGACATATCACTGCAACGAGATGTTGATGTAAATTGCTGGATTTTACCCGAAATTAATTGGAGAATCATTAATATACTACGCACTATGATCAATATGTTGATTTCTCAGAGAATTTTATACTTGATAAAAGTTGGCGCCTAGCATGGCTTCGAAAGAAAATTAGAGTTCAAATTTCTAAAACCTACTAGGGCAAGCCTACCTGTGACTCCTTTTCCGGAGAACAATAAAATGAAGTAATATTGCCACAAAAGACAGACATATCACTGCAACGAGATGTTGATGTAAATTGCTGGGTTTTACCCGAAATTAATTGGAGAAGCATTAATATAATATGCACCAGGATCAATGCATTGTTTTCTCAAAAAAAAAATATTCTTGATAAAAGTTGGCACCTGAAGAGAACATAACATGGTTTCGAAACAAAATTGAATGTCAAACTCCTTAAACATACTTAATATTGAATATTTACTTTTATTTATGGCAAGCATACTTGTTACTCCCTTTTCCCTTTCCGTAGGACAATAAAATGAAGGAATATTGTCCAAATAGACACACATATCACTGCAACGAGATTTAGATGCAAATTGCTGGATTCTACCCGATAATAATTGGAGAAGCATTAATATACTATGCCCTAGGATCAATATGCTGATTTCTCAGAGAATTTTATTCATGATAAAAGTTGGCGCCTAACATGGTTTCGAAAGAAAATTGGAGTTCATGCTCCTAAAACCTACTAAGGCAATCCTACTTGTAACTCCATTTCCGAAGGAGAATAAAATGAAAGAATATTGCCAAAAGACAGACATATCACCGCAACGAGATGTTGATGTAAACTGCTGGATTTCACCCGAAATTAACTGGAGAAGCATTAATATACTTTGCACTATGATCAATATGTTGATTTCTCACAGAATTTTATACTTGATAAAAGTTGGCGCCTAGCATGGCTTCGCAAGAAAATTGGAGTTCAAACTCCTAAAACCTACTAAAGCAAGCCTACTTGTAACTCCCTTTCCGGAGGACAATAAAATGAAAGCATATTGCCAAAAGATAGACATATCACTGCAACGAGATGTTGATGTAAATTGCTAGATTTTACCCGAAATTAATTGGAGAAGCATTAATATAATATGCACCATGATCTACATATTGTTTTCACAAAAAATTGGATTCTTGATAAAAGTTGGCACCTGAAGAGAATATAACATGGTTTCCAAACAAAATTGGATTACAAACTCCTAAAACATAGTGTTAGAAACCATAAACATTTGAACAGATTTGTATTTTTTTTGTTATCCTGTATACATATTTTGAAATGAATTAGCGTTTTATTAAATAAACACCGACCGGTGTCGGTCGTGCGGGTGGCAGTCAAGAACGATACCTGATTTTGTCAGTCAATAAAGTGACGGGAAGGATAGTGAATCAAAGAACATTTTTCGTTTGTGTGATTAATTATCTAACATCAGAAGTGAGGATTGTACCTTTTGCCCACTTTTCGCTGTGAAATAAAAAGGGAACTTACCGTAAGTAATACAATGTGATATCTTGTGGTTTTATCTTTGTTTTACGGGTGTTGATGGCCTTTGTGTCTTTTTTTTGTTTGCCGCCGCAACGTAATCAGGCTAATTATTATTATTATTAAATAATAAGATTACATTAATTCATTTGTGAAAAACTCTTTATTTTAATATTAAAAAAAAGCCAGAATAAAATTATCAGGGTGAAGTATATTATTTTAAAGTTCTAAGCTCGATACAAGAGAATATTGGCCTGGATAAGTGATCTCGTATTTTATCTTATTTATGATTATTATGCTAAGAGTAAGGCTAATTTAAGATTTTTGGTTTCTTTGAATAAGAGCGATTGTTTTCAGAGTTATTACACATTAAAACCCAAAAAATTATTACTTCTATGTTAACTGAAATCACTAAGAAGTTTTACGGCTTGAACTAATTTCGGTTATATTCATTAATTTACATGTTAGTTTGGGTTATATTGCGCATTGCACAAACATTTAGTTAAATAAAGCAATAGTTATGGTTAAGTAGCATAACAGAGCATTAAAATTTTTGTTTCCCCTCTTAAGAGAACCTGCAAGAATGGAGGAATTGTTGTCTCAGCTGGTAAAGGCAATGAAGTCTACAAAAACGGCCCCGGAACAAGTCGATCTACCACTCTTTAAACCCGAAGTAACTGACGCAAAAAAGTGGTTGGCTGAAATATCGGAAATTAAAACTGAATTTGAGTGGACTGATCAGCAGACCTTGGTTAGGGTAGGTCGGTTTTTAAAGGGCGTTTCAAAGACGTGGTGTGAAATATGGTCGCCAGAAATAAAAACTTGGGAAGTATTTCAACGCGATTTTGCTGAAGCTTTTCCACCCAAAAGAAATTTGGGTCGTCTACTTTCAGAAGCTGCAGAATTCAACACAAACTCGTGTAACACATTTGACTCGTCTGTCTTCCAAAAGGCGGGTATGTTAAGAAATTTGAGAGCTAATTGGGAGGAGCCTGACCTTGTAGAACTCATCATTCATGGAATCAAAGAGCGGGATGTACAGACTACAGCGACCAACTTAAATTTTAGAAAAATCTCGGAATTGTTGACTTTTCTGGGGACTGCAACTAAACCTTTGCAAGTTGAAAAACGTTTAAGTTTGAATATTCCAGCTGACTCAGGGGAGCCATCAAGGAAGCGTTTTCGTGAAAATCCGCGTGAACCGCAAGATTTTCGAAAGCCACCGATCAATATTAACTGCTATCGTTGTGGAAAATCAGGACACGTTCAACGACATTGTAGCCTTTTTACTTCGGGTAGTCAAAAATTGTATACACCTGCTGCAACCCTTACTTCCAGAGATACAAAAATAGTTACTTGCTCTTTTTGTGCGAAAACTGGTCATGACATCGACAACTGCTTCACACGACAAAATATTGAAAAACGGAAAAAAGTTAATTTTTGTAGTACAGGTAAAGACATGATACTGGAAAAGCTTATGATTGATGGACAAGATTACCTTGGAATCATTGATACTGGAGCGGATATATCTCTTATAGCCAAACGCCATTTACCAAAATTCTTGCATAAAGTCTCCGCATGCAAACTAGTACTAAAAGGGATACTTGCCGGGAGCGTCACTATCGATCAAGAGTTTAAGGCGACTTTAGAGATAACTGACGTTGTCACCGATCTGCTATTTCACGTAGTACCAGATCATGTTTTAGAACATGATGTCATAATCGGACGAAATTTGTACAATGATCCTGAAATATCGACGATCACGGACCTAAGGGGAACACGTGTAGTCCGCAATAAAATTTCCCGCATTTTTCGTATCTCAGATGACACAAATACTTCAATGAATTCGATAAATGTACCAGACGAATATCGCCATGATCTTTTGAAGCTGCTTTCACGATTTCCTAAGTTGCTGCCTGTTAACGGATATTTACCTGAAGTAAATAACGCTAGACTACAAATTAAGTTAAAAGGTGATTTTGTAGTCAATAGGAATCCTTATCGCTTGGCTGTTAGTGAAAGGAAGGCCGTACGGGAGATTGTTGATGAATTAATTTCGCACAACATTTGAGGGAAAGTGACTCGCCATTTGCTAGTCCAATCCTTCTAGTAAGGAAAAAGGACGGATCATATCGAATGTGTGTGGACTATCGTGAACTGAATGTACACACAATAAAAAATCGATTTCCATTCCCGCTCATAGAAGATCAGCTCGACCGACTTGGCTCAGGACGTATATTTACCTCATTAGATATGTTTTCGGGATTCCACCAGATACCCATAGCGGAAGAAGATATCGAAAAAACGGCTTTTGTGACGCCAGATGGGCATTTTGAATATGTACGGATGCCATTCGGTTTAGCCAATGCTCCAGCCGTTTTTCAGCAAGCTATAAACAAAGCATTAGGTTCTCTGAAGGACAGCGTAGCTTTGGTGTACTTAGATGATATCTTGATTCCGTCCGAGAATGCTAAGGATGCCATGCACTCACTTCAGTTTGTTTTTGAGGCTCTTCAAAATGCCGGATTTACCTTAAATCTACAAAAGTGCAATTTTTTTCAAAATCAATTGGAATATTTGGGAAGAGAAATATCAGCTGACGGCATACGTCCAGGCGTTCGTAAAGTTGAAGCACTAGTTAATTCTTCCATTCCTACTACCGTTAAGCAAGTAAGACAGTTCATGGGCCTTGCAGGATATTTTCGCAAATTCATACCCGAATTTGCAACACGTACAGCAAGTATCACAAAACTAACACGCTCTAATGAACCATTTACCTGGTCTGATCAGTAAGAGTGTGCCAGGAAATATATTATCGATTGTTTGACTTCAAGGCCTCTTCTATCAATTTTTGACCATTCTTTGGCGACTGAGTTGCACACCGATGCCAGCTCCATTGGGTACGGGGCAATGTTAGTGCAAAAGAAAGAAGGGACAATTAGAGTTATCGGATATTTTAGCAAAAGAACCAATAAGTATGAAGAAAATTACCACTCGTACGAGTTGGAGACACTCGCCGTAGTCAATGCTTTAAAACACTTTCGTGTATACCTCTGGCCATTCGCTTTACTTTAATTACCGATTGTAATGCCATAAAAGCCACTTCCACGAAAAAGGATATTCTTCCTCGTGTTGCGCGTTGGTGGTGTTATATGCAGGACTTCGATTTTTCTATTGTTTACCGAAAAGGCAGTTCTCTTCCCCATGTTGACTTTTTAAGCCGAAACCCGGTAGTAGTACGTCGTTTGGATGCCAAAGATAACTGGCTCTATGTGGAACAAAGGGGTGATGCTGAAATTCGACAAATAATCGAAGACTCGAAAGAGGGTCGATTGGATCAAAAACGATACTCATTAAAAGATGGAATACTACATTATGCTGTCACAACACCTGATGATACACTCATGAAACCATTTGTTCCGAAGCAAAGTAGACTTGGACTGCTGCGAATTTTCCATGACGAACAATGCCACATCGGGATGGACAAAACTATCGAATTTATTTGCAAGCATTTTTGGTTCCCAAAACTGCGTTCATTTGTCAGAAAGTATATTAAACACTGTTTGGTTTGTGCTATAAAGAAAACAAGATCTGGTCCCCTCCAAGGACTAATCACAAATGTAAACAAGCCAACTGTACCAATGCAAGTTATACATGCAGACTGTCTTGGACCACTGAAAAAAACATCTGAAGGATACAAACACATCCTTGTCTTAATAGACGCATTTTCAAAATATTGCTTATTGCAGCCGTTAAAGACATTAAAAGCTGATGAAACAAGACTTGCATTTCAAACATTTATTTCATTATTTGGAACCCCCCAACAGATTACAATGGATGCCGGTACCAACTTTAAAAATCTAAGCCTCCCCCAATATTTGGATAGTCTTGGAGTGACGTATCATTACACAACTCCAGATGTCCATCGTTCTAATGGACAAGTAGAACGATACATGCGCACAATCATGAATCTAATCCGCGTGGAAACAAGTATTAAGTCAGATTGGTCAAAAGGTATCTGGAAAATACAGCTTGTTTTAAACTCAACAGTACAAAAGTCCACTCAAACTTCACCTCTAAGAGCTTTTATTGGGATAGACGGCTCAACCCCTCTGATTCAGAATTTACTGAAGAATCTAAATAAAGACCTTCAACCGATTAGAAGTAGAGAGTTAGATCGGAAAAGAATAAACGACCATCTTGATCAATCTAAAAATGCTTTGATCAATGCCAACCAAAAGCGTCGTGATAGTATTAAGTTTGCCAAGGGAGACTTTGTCTTGATGCATACAGATGACAAAATGCATCAAGGTAAATTAAATTATGAATTTCAAGGGCCTTTTGAAGTCATGGGTACTACTCCTGAGGGTCGCTACGAACTAAAAAGGGTTGGGAAAACCACCATTACCAAAGCTGCTAAGGAGCAGTTAAGAAGATGGCCGACTGACTGGTCTCTCTCAGTTGACATGACTGATCTGCTAGATGTATTAGATGATGATGACAACAATGATAAAAGGTTAGTAATATCGTAATATTTAGGTATGGCACGTGTTAGAAATGTGTAGTGTTGAAAGCATGGACGCTTTGCACTGTTAATATTGTAAGTGTTGAAAGCATGGACGCTTTGCACTGGTATTTTGTTAGAAAGTGTGGTGTTGAAAGCATGGACGCTTTGCACTGTTAATATTGTAAGTGTTGAAAGCATGGACGCTTTGCACTGGTATTTTGTTAGAAAGTGTAGTGTTGAAAGCATGGACGCTTTGCACTGTTAATACTGTAAGTGTTGAAAGCATGGACGCTTTGCACTGGTATGTATGAATAAGTGTTGAAAGCATGGACGCTTTGCACTGGTGTTTATGAATAAGTGTTGAAAGCATGGACGCTTTGCACTTTTGTTTATAAATAAGTGTTGAAAGCATGGACGCTTTGCACTGATGTATATGAATGAGTGTTGAAAGCATGGACGCTTTACACTGTTGTTAATGTATATGTGTTGAAAGCATAGACGCTTTGTTGGTAATAAATAAGTAAGTATTGAAGGCATGTGAGTTTCGCATTATTAGTAATACATGAGTATTTGTTGGATACATTGTTGAGATTTTGTACTGTGCATAATATTTAAAGCTTGAATGTTATTCATTTTATTCGTGTATTAAAAGCGCGGCAATTTGTGAACAAGGTTGATAACATAGGCGCTACAAGTAATAAGCGATTAGAGTTGAAAGTTGGGCTATTGGCGCATTTACAGTTTTTTTTTGTTATTTACAGCATCAATGAGGAAGCCATTGTCGAAATCGAAGCCAATGCCTTGTAACTTTTTGGAGAAAATAATGGACTTCGAGAGCGAAGTCCGTGTCAGAATTGGCCGTGTTAGAAACCATAAACATTTGAACAGATTTGTATTTTTTTTGTTATCCTGTATACATATTTTGAAATGAATTAGCGTTTTATTAAATAAACACCGACCGGTGTCGGTCGTGCGGGTGGCAGTCAAGAACGATACCTGGTTTTGTCAGTCAATAAAGTGACGGGAAGGATAGTGAATCAAAGAACATTTTTCGTTTGTGTGATTAATTATCTAACAATAGTTAATATTGAATATTTACTTTTATTTACGGCAAGCATACTTGTGACTCCCTTTTCCCTTTCCGTAGGACAATATAATGAAGGAATATTGCCAAAAGACAGACATATCACTGCAACGAGATGTTAATGTAAACTGCTGGATTTTACCCGAAATTAATTGGAGAAGCATTAATATACTACGCACTATGATCAATATGTTGATTTCTCAGAGAATTTTATACTTGATAAAAGTTGGCGCCTAGCATGGCTTCGAAAGAAAATTGGAGTTCAAACTCCTAAAAGCTACTAAGGCAAGCCTACTTGTGACTGCCATTCAGGAGGACAATAAAATGCAGGAATATTGCCAAAAGACAGACATATCACTGCAACGAGATGTTGATGTAAATTGCTGGATCTTACCCGAAATTAATTGGAGAAGCATTAATATACTATGCACAATGATCAATATATTGTTTTTTTCAAAAAAAAATCTTTTTGATAAAAGTTGGCGGCAGAAGAGAACATAACATCGGTTCGAAACAAAACTGGATTTCAAACTCCTAAAACACACTTAATACTGAATCTTTACTTTTATTTAAGGCAAGCACACCTGTGACTCCCTTTCCGGAGGACAATAAAACTAAGGAATATTATCATTATTATCAAAATAGACTGACATATCACTTCAACGAGATGTAGATGTAAATTGCTGGAAGCGTTAATATACTAAGCATTATGAGCAATATGTTGATTTCTCAGAGAATTTTTTCCTTGCTAAAAGTTGGCTCTTAACATGGTTTCGAAACAAAATTGAAGTTCAAACGCCTAAAACATACTTAATACTGAATATTTATTATCATTTAAAGCAAGCACTTCTTTTTCCCTTTCCGGAGGACAATAAAATGAAAGAATATTGTATAAATAGACAGGCATATAACTGCAACGAGATGTAGATTCTCAGAAAAGTTTATTCTTGATAAAAGTTGGTGCCTGAAGAGAAAATAACATAGGTCTTGTTAGTTTTGAGGTTATATATTATATACAGGGTGCGCAAAATGTAGGAAAATGAACCTACATAAAATAAAAAAAATGGAAATCGGCAAATGTTAGACAACCAAATTAATTTAATTAAGGACAATAATATGAATACCAATCACAATTAACTCTTCATACGAGCTGTAGCGTCTGAGAAATTTAGCGCTAAAAGTTGAAAACCAGGAATTTTGCATTTTCAACCTAGATTTTCTCAGAAACTACAGCTCGTATCGGAAAAGTTTATTGAAGTTCTCTGTTCATATTTTCAGGCCCTTTAATTTGGCAGTCTCAAAATTGTTCATTGCCAACATGTTTGTTTTTTACAGGCACATTATCATACATTTTGCGCACCCTGTATACAATACCTCATATTTAGTATTACCTACATTAGTTTCTCCTGATGCACCAACTTTTATCAAGAGTGACATTTTCTGAGAAATCAATAATACAAAAAGTTTGCCATATGTTGCCGACTGAATGAACCAGCCTGTATAATATCATGCATATTTACTTTCTTTAGGGCAAGCACATTTGTTGCTTCCTTCTCCCTTTCCTGAGGACAATGCAATAGAAGGATATTGCCAAAGCAAACGGTCAGATCATTGCAACGAGATGTAGATATAAATTACTGGATTTTACCCGAAATGAATTGGAGAAGCCTTAATATTGTTGATTTATATAAAAAAAATATTCTTGATAAATGTTGGTGCCTGAAGAGAAAATAACATAATTTGAGGTTTTATATACAGGGTGCTCAAATTTTTTAAAAATGTGCCTATGTAAAATAAATTTTGGATATCGACCAATTTCAAATGATCAAATTACAAATCACGATAAAATGAATAGAAAATCTCAATACTCTTTTCGTACGAGATGTAGTTTCTGAGAGATTTAGTACCGTTGAAAAAACCAGGTATTTACATTTTCAACGTAGATTTTCTCAGAAACTACAGCTCGTATGGGAAAAGCTTATTAAAATTTTTTGTTTTTCGTACTCCGTATAAGATATCTCAGATTTAGCATTGACTATGTTAGTTTCTCTTGATGCATCAATTTTTATCAGGGTAAAATTTTATGAGAAAACAATAATACAAAAGTTTCCGATATGTTGCTGGCTTAAGGGACCACACCGTATAATACTTTCATATATATTTACTTTTACTTAAGACCAGCACGTTTGTGACTTCCTTCTCTCTTTCCGAAGGACAATGCAATAACAGTTAATGGACCACACTGTATAATATATATTTACTTTGTGACTACCTTCTCCTATATATACAACCCAAATAGGACGACATAACAACCCAAGCGAGGCGTGATCCTAGCAATCACAAGCGAGGCACCAATAAGAAGATCAGAACTTAATGGAGACAATCGGGGAAGTTCTCCCTCCGGCCTGCAGTAGAAACCCATAGGGATTAAAGCACAGGTCGGAACAGCGCTGAGTTTTAAGTGGGTATGCCAGCCTTGCTGATGAGTCCCACACTACCCCTCTCAGGGGGGTGTGCGTCAAAGAGCATTTTCCCAGATCACAAATAAAGGAAAATGCAGTTAAAGGATATTGTCATTGTCAAAACAAACGGTCAGATCACTACAACGAGATGTAGATGTAAATTGCTTGATTTTACCCGAAATTGATTGGAGGAGCATTAACATACTATGCACTATGGTCAATACGTGCAGATACCATTTATCATAAATGTCATATATACTTACTTTTATTTAAATCAAGCATTCTGTGACTTACTTCTTCCGTTCCGGAGAACAACGCAATAAAAGGATATTGTGAAAACAGACGGCGATCACTGCAATGAGATGTAGATGTAAATTGCTGGATTTTACTCGAAATTAATTGGAGAAGCATTATGATTGAAATACGACAATACCATTTTTAATTCTGCCTTATTTTGAAATTTATCAGTATTTAAACGCATTAATTAACATAACATTTTAATAGCAGAAATTTAATTTTAATTAGTAATCATGTATATGATAATTTCTTGACCGTTACAATATATTCGAAGATTTTTATAAAGGTTGCAGATGAGTAGGGATCAAGACAAGAAATCTTGTCTTAACAAGCAATTTCTTGTCTTGTCTTGAAATATTTTCAAGAAATACAAAAAAATCTTGTCTTGACAATTTCTTGAGAGTTGGTGTCTTGTCTTGACTCAAGAACTCTTGAAAATTCTTGACATCATGACAATTTAAAAGTCGATTCTTGATACATTGACAAAAAGGGAAAACCCGTTTAAAAGTCGGGATGAGATTGGTTGATGTAATGTGTTGTTTTGCAGTTCGTTGCTTCATATGTGTTTGACAAATTATTTTTTTTCTTAATTTAAAAAGATTTACGTAAATTCAAAATTTCTTTACGCCACTGAAGTAGATCCACTTAGCAAAGTTCTTTTTGTTCTAATATCTTAGGTCATAACATATACAAAAATGATAAAAGAATCCTTTGCAAATAAAGTCATTAAGCATTAAAGCCCACAAGACTAGGTAATTAAATATGGCGCCGATTGTGAATTGTAGTTCTGACTCGGCTATAAATTTTAAGTTTTTCGGTTGTAAAACGAAAAGTAGTAAGACAAGTGTTTGTGTTTCGTGTGGAAAAACGTACCACGAATCCTGTGTCAAGAGAGATTGGGCAGAAAATGTAAGATTGCTGGATAATTCCCGGTTACTGTGCAAGGAATGTGAATCCGAGTTCCTAACCTCAACTTCACAAAAATTCTCTAAAAACCAGGTAGATGCTTTACTACGCATTTTAATAAAAGAACTCGTAGAAAAAAACAATATTTTATAACAAAACAACCATTTATTGGAAGAAAAAATAGCAGATATTGAAAAATCAGAAAACAACTGTCATAAACAGGCGGGAAATCCAAACCAGAGAATAGAGAAAAGGTTAGACCCAAACAATGAATTTACCACAGCAATTACTATGGAAGCCGTGACGTCACCAGACAAAAATCCGGTTCGTAACACCCAGAAACTATCTTCTGAGCCAAGTTTACACTCGCAAGAGGTAACTAATAACCCGATCCTATTAACTAAAAAGCCTGAAGTCGAAAAACCTAAACAACAAAAATCTAGCAAGGTTGGCCAAACGATTGAGGAACGCAGCCCAGGTGTAAACATAACCTCATTCACGGTTAATAACAACACATCAACGACTGATGGGACTGAAAATGAAAAAAATAGCAAAGAAAACTCTATCAACGGAAATACTGATGCGGAATGGACCTTGGCAAAACCACGAAAAGCAAAACGAAACAAGCGGCCTCCGCCAGCTATCGGCTTAAATAAAAATTCTACAAATTTAAAAGTTGTCGATTCTGTTCAAAAGGACCGGTTGTCCTGGATCTTCGTGACTGTTTTTGATCTCAAGACAAGTGAGAAGGACATACTAGAATTTCTTAAGAATAACAGGTTGGAGGGTGGTTTTCGTTGCTTTAAGATGAAAACCAGAAAAGACAATATTAAAAGCTCCTTTAAACTTGGAGTCCCCATAGAAAAGAAAGACCAAATAATGAATGAAAGTCTATGGCCAACAGGAAGCCTGATTAATTATTTTCAGAATCTGCAGAGCCACAGTCTCCCTCTGGTCAACCAAAGGGAAACATTGGGTTAAAAAAACTGTTTCATCTAAACATACTATCGGCAAGAAACAAGTTGGATGAATTAGAAGCGTTTCTTCAAGGCAAAAACATACATATTCTATGTCTGACGGAGCACTGGATGAATGAAAGTGAAGTCTCAGCTTTACAGATAAGTAAATATGAACTAGCTACAGCTTACTCTAGGTCTCATACCAGGGGAGGAGGAGCAGCTATTCTATTGAAGTCAAATATTCCCTTTAATGATATGGTACAAGTAAAAGCCTTGACTATTGAAAATAATATAGAGATATGCTGAGTCTATTTAATAAATATAAATGTATATATAATAGGTCTGTATAGGCCTCCTTCGATTTGTTTTAAAGCATTTTTGACAGTTATTGAAAATGCCATAAATATAATAGGTTTTAGTAAAAATATTTTGATTGCAGGTGACTTTAACGTGCATTTCGGCACGGATGCTAGAGAATGCACTGAACTATGCTGCTTGTTGAAGTCATATGGTTTTACTCAACTCAATTACGAGCCCACTAGGCAAGACAGGTGCCTGGACAATGTGTTTTCTAGCTTTGGTGCCGATGAGTGCTTTTCGGAAAATCTTGAAACATGACTCTCAGATCATCGAGGACAGCTGGTCAGCTTCCCTGCCCCTTGTGGCTCTGTAGTGTCAACAACTACTGAAAAGATTGTGTGCAGACCTATTACACAACATGGCAAGATCCTTTTTTACTCGTCGGTTGAAGAAATTTCTTGGGATTTTGTAAATAGAGAGGATCTCTCTGCGAGTGGAAAATTTGCTATATTCATACAACATATTACCTCTGCTTTTAATGCTTCATTTCCTATTAAACAGCTTTATAAACGTAAAAACCAAAATCACACTTCAGTATGGTTCAATGAGGGTCTTCGACAGATGCGTGAAACCTTACTTTTCTTGAGGGAATTGAATTCTCATTGCCCGAGTGATGATTTAAATCACTTTATTAAAACACAACAGTCTGCATATAAGAGAGCAATACAGCTCGCCAAAAAAGCGGGAAATGACCGTTTAATTTCAAACTCTCCTAATCCCATCAAAACCATGTGGCAAATTATAAACGAAATTAGACATGTTCCCAAAAAGGAAGCTTCATCAGACATCCCTCCAGATGACTTTAACAACTTTTTTGTAAATATTGCACAAGACTTGCAAAGTCAAATCCTCGTGGATGAGACTGATCCAACTGTCAGTATTCCCACCTTTTCACATGACGCCTTTACTTTTACCCCAGTTCCTTATATTGAGGTCAGGGATGTTATTACTCAACTAAAAAATAAAAAAAGTAAAGACCCTTTCGGACTGACCGTGGAGCTGCTGAAGAGTATTAAAGATCTTATAGTTTCGCCTCTGACCAAGCTCATAAATTATAGTATCAAAGAAAACATTTTTCCTGTCATTTTAAAACAAGCAACAGTAATTCCAATATTCAAGAGAGGTGATAACAATGATATTTCCAACTATAGACCGATCTCGTTTTTACCCATCTTTTCGAAAATTTTTGAAAAATGTATGGCCTCTCGTATCACACAATTCTTGGAAGCTAAGCAGCTGTTCTCTGAACAGCAGTTCGGTTTCCGGAAAAAACTTAATACGGCTCTGGGAATTCTGGAATTGGTATCAGCAATCCACGAGGCCTTTGAGGAACGTGGGTTTCTGGTAAGCAGCTTCTGCGACTTTAGTAAAGCCTTCGATTGTGTATCGCATGGAATACTCCTGTCCAAACTAAGAAAATATAATTTCGACCATCCCAGTATCTCCTTGATTGAAACTTATCTAACTGGTCGACGCCAGATCGTGCAGGTTAATGGGGTGAAATCAGTGGAAAGGGAAATTTGTATTGGGGTACCGCAGGGGTCTGTTCTGGGCCCTATATTGTTCCTATTATATATAAATAATCTCCCTCAAATTGATACAGAGGCTCATTACACCCTGTTTGCTGATGACACCACAATTTCCTGCTATGATGGAGATCTGGATCAGGCTATGGAGCGTGCATGCGTTGCACTTTCGGTGGCTAAAAAATGGTTTACCACTAACCGTCTATTTCTTAATGCTTCCAAAACCCAGACCCTAATATTTACTACTCGTGTTATTCCAGATGGTGATAGGACTACCAGTGCGAGGTTTCTGGGCGTTCATCTTGATCGTGGACTTCGTTGGGATGCCCATACTGATGCCCTGTGCAATAAGCTTGCCTCAAATACATTCCTACTTCGTAATCTAGCAAAGTGTGTGTCCCAATCTGTGCTGAAACAAACGTACTTTTCTTTGGTACATAGCCACATCTCCTATGCTATTATTGTATGGGGTCACAGTGCTGGAGCAGGGCAAGTATTTCGCCTCCAAAGGCGAGCAATTCGTGTGTTGGCGGGGTTGTCATATAGAGAGGACTGTAGGCGGGCTTTCGTAGACCATCATATTATGACTGTTCCATGTTTGTTTATTTATGAGAGTCTTCTATACTTAAGACGTAACATCGATAACTATCAGGCACATATTAATATCCATGATTATAACACTCGTAATAGATACAATCTAGTGCCAAATTACCACCGCCTGGAAAGGTGCAGGGATGGCCCCAGCTGTTTCTCGATCCACTTCTTTAATAAGTTACCAAATTCCTTTAGGATCTTGCCAGAGAAGCAATTTAAAAATGAGTTGAAAAGTTTTCTATCTAGTCAGGGATTTTACAATTACACAGAGTTCCTAAACTATCAATTTTAATGCATCAGGTTTGTTTTATTCAGTATTCCTGTTTTATTAAGTGTTCTGTTTTGATATACATTTTTTTTGTGTCTTTTATCTTTACACTTATGAATTCAAATTATGTATATTAGTGAATTTTATCTTGCACCAACTGGTGTAAGAACGAATGTCTTGTTAACTTTAGTCTTGGATACTTATGTTGATTTGTGTAAATGCTGTATGTATTTTGACACCAATAAACTATTTGAATTTGAATTTGAATTTGAAGACATAGTTTTACCTAAATTAAAGTATCAATTTTAATTTTGTTCGTATTGACCTGATTTTTTACTAGTCAGTATTCCGACCCCTTTCAAATGTTTTTTTGCCAATTTTTACATATTTATTTTATTTGGCCGATTTGGCCTCCCGCCACTGAAATAGACTCGCTTTGAAAAGTACTTTTTGGTCGCATACCTTAGGCCATAACATATCCAATTATAAAATGACTGAAAATAAAAAAGTTATTTTTTACATAATAATTCTTTATCCTTCCATTAAAAATGTTTCAGTGTTTTGTTGTTTCTTTTTCAATAAACCAGCAAACAAATGAGATTTTTTTTTTAATTTTATATTTTCAAGAAATTTCAAGATTTCCTTGGTTTCTTTCCAAGAAATCTTGGACTTGAGAAGTAATTTCTTGTCTTGAAAAACAAGGATCATTTTTGTCTTGATCTTGTCTTGAAATCAAGACAAGATCAAGACCAGATCAAGAAGTTGTCAAGAAAATGACGACCCCTACAAGTGACAATAACCCCAAAGCGTTTTGCACTTAGCATGTCAAATGTATGCTATAGATTAATTATTGCGGTGATGGATAATGCTAAGACATTTATTACAAGAGATTTTTTTTAATTTTCAAATTTAAATTCAAATTATTTATTAATGTTAGTAGTGCCTGACGGCTTACACAAGTCAAAATACAATGTTTAAAATAAGTAAAATCATAAAAATAGTAAGAATAGGCAATATCAATTAATTAAATCAAATATAACACAATTAAACCAAATCCAATCAAAATACAATTTAAAATACATCACAAATTACTTAAAGTTACAATACCAAAAATACATAAAATTTTATGACGAGACATTTAAACCTTGAAACAACATAAAAAAACTCCTCCTTGCTATACAGGGAGTTTTGTAACAGCAAGTCTCGAACTCTACACTTAAATATTGATGTCGAAAG
This sequence comes from Pissodes strobi, assembly GCA_016904865.1. Classification (NCBI taxonomy): domain Eukaryota; kingdom Metazoa; phylum Arthropoda; class Insecta; order Coleoptera; family Curculionidae; genus Pissodes; species Pissodes strobi. Next base: position 124,893 of record MU184178.1, read on the forward strand.
ATTTTTCAAATTATCTGGCAGTAAATTGTAGAATTTAACTGCCCAGTAGTTCGGTCCATTCCTACACCTCTCCAGCCTTTGGAGTGGAACAGATAGCTGTCCCCATGTTCCATGAGAATGTGGCTAATCATTAGCCCAAATTATTTTTCTGATATATAAGATTTTTCAATATATAGACTTGAAAAACGATCCTCACGGCCCTACGATGCAGAGAAAACACCCTGCGCCACCGTGGAGCATGTCCCCAGACCACAACAGCGTACTGAATGCAACAGCGCAAAATTCGCAGTACGCAACATCCTATCCGCCACCACACCTGAGTTTCGCAGCTTAAATACCGTACTGCTCAGCTTCTTAGCTAGATTCTCCATATGGACATCCCTTCTAAGACCATCATCGACATAGACTCCCAGAAACCTAGTCGCGCCCCGAGAGAATTGACATGCTGAGGCTTCCCTGAGAGAGAACAGGACTCGATTCGTTTTACTATCATTTAACACCAGGCTGGTATGGTGAAACCAAATGTTTGCTCTTAATTGTGCCCGATCCGCGCTGTCCAATAAATTCTCCACGCTCTCTCCTCGTACAGAGATTTTGGTGTCATCAGCAAACATTACATAATGTTCATTAATACTAATGTTTGGTAGGTTGTTTATGTATAGAAGAAAAAGCGGGGGCCCATTAGAGACCCTTGTGGAACACCTATATCGACAGTTCTTGTTTGTGATGACACCCCATCTGCCGTGACCCTTTGGACCCTGTTTAGCATTTGCTAACAAAGTTGATGGTTTCCCCGCTAAAATTGTAGCACGACAACTTCCTTACCTAAGTCGCAAAACACTGCTCCATAGTGCTCCCTGCCCTCGAAACTATCCATGATAAAGGACACCAGGTCCAGAACAGCCATAGCAGTGCTCTGCCCTTCGGGGAACCCAAATTGGTGCGCGCTTAGCAACGAATGTTCCTCCAGAAACCTCGAAATCTGCGAAGACATAAACTTCTCAATTATTTTTGAGAATATCCGTAGCAAAGATATTGGCCTGTAATTTGAAATTTCTGATGCTTTATCGCCTTTCTTGAAAATGGGGATGACGATGGCTTCTTTAAGACACGATGGGAAATACCCTCTACAAAACACAAATTCATTATCCTTGTTAGAGGGCCCACAATCGGTTCACGTATTACCTTTACTATAGTAACATTCAACCCGAAAAGATCTCTAGCACCTTTATTTTTAGGTTCTTAGTAACTTCTCTATAGTAACAGACATACCAGACACAAAGAACCAGGATTTTCTGGTGGCTACCTGTAGGCTGCTCTCTGCTATGTTATTTTCTCCTTTTACCAGGTCTGGAAACTTTAGGGTAATTTCCCGTGGCTTCCGCCCCTTTTTATAATGAACTTCGGTCCACAGCTCTTGTTTTCTTTGTTGGCATTTATATGTTTGAGGTTATCTACTAAGTCTTCTTCCTTAATTGCTTCGGAGTTTTGTCCAGTTTCGCGAATTGGTCCAATTGCATCGTCATTTAGTGCTACAGTAGTGTCCGTCCGCCCATTTACCTGGTGTCATCTTTTCCAGGCTATGAGCAACTTCATTGTTGTTGATTAACTCGGTCGCGTAATGGCGGGGAACTTCAGCGTCGCTGTTCTGCTGAACCTTCGGAATCTGGGGTCTATTATTTGCTTGACTTTTCTGCGGAAGTGTTTTTGTGGGGATTTCCGCCAAGGCTTCGTGTTCCATCATTCTGCTCCAACACATGTATTATCTCCAGCAATAATCGGTTATTTTCCTTTAAAATTTGATTACTCTCTGTTGTTTCTTCGACAAGCTTCTTGAGATACTGCAACTCAATTTCTAGTTTTTCATCCGAAATTCTCTCGCTAAGTTGTATTTTTTGTGACTTTTCCTTAAGAATTTTAACCATCATCCATTTCTGCCAATATTTGCTTCAGGTTTTTGATTTCTTCCTCTTGCTTTGCAGTTTTATCTGCCTGAATTGAGGTTACATTTTCACCACAGCACCTTGTTTCATCAATGATTTGGCAAAATCTCTGATGGCACAGGACCTATGGAAGATGGTATAGTACGTTTGCTAACGCTATTTGCAAGTGTTTCGATCCCAATACATGGTACCTTCTCGATAATAATCGGTGCAGGAACGTCGAAATTCATTGAATCCGATAAAGTATTGCTTCATGCATTTGAACAAGAAATGCTTCCTGATGAAGGTTGCAGGAAGCAGTAACCCTAAAGGGTTTAACATTTGCAATGTCAAGTTTCAAGTGCAGATGCGTGCAACTATTTCTGACGTCGCCCGTCTGTCAACTTTGGACACCACTGGGGGACAGGGTTAATCAAATTTTTCTTTTTATATCTCCGAAAAGTTGTCCGAAAAACTTTAATTCCAGCACACCGCCGCGCCGCGCTCCCGCACCAAAAAAAATCACGGCCGACTTCCATAAATAAAAGATTTAGTGGGGTATATAGGAGGGCCTTCAGGAGTCCGGTACTAAACTTTAATATTGTTTTATTTGCCGGCCTCCTCGCAGGTCAAGTGCTAACTAAATTAGTTTCTAGATACGATTTGTATTCCGGCATTGCCTACGTTTTGGCTATTGCCTGGGGAATCGCTACTTTTCAGTAAGAAATTGCCAGTCAAACCATTTTCTTCGTCTTTTCTTTTCTTTGCGGGGATACGGAGCATCGCTTTATGCAATTTTAATTCTAATACAGGCAATTTTCCTTAAATGCTATAACAGCCGGTCGTTGTTTGGGGGGAGAAATATAGGGTCGAATTGTTCCCGATGAATTTGCGTATGTTTAGGTGACGGTTTGCGCATATACGTTGAAAATCACCCTGTAAATATTAATTTACTAAAATTCTGCATTATTATTGAAAACGCCGGCACTGTCCTGGTATACAAAAACAAACATACCTGAACCAGTTGAATGATGAATGTTATCGGCCCGCTACCGAATTACCTGGAATTTTGGAAGATCGACACGCAGATTCCGTATATAAAAATCGCAGTAGCAGAGACTTTAATTTCAAATAAATTAACTGCTTTACCTCGAATTAATTAATGTACGTGCAATTAAAAAAGTTTAATGTGACGACTGGGAATATTTCGTTTATTGTTTTTAGGACGTATAACATTTTATGGGGGCCATAAAAATTATAACAGGCCGAATAACAACGGTAACGACCTGTAACACAGATAACCCGGGCCGAAATGATAGATCTGCTCTTGTGATTAATTTTTAAGGCAAATCTGACCGGGAACTTATAGGGTGGCCTCAAAAATTTGCTAAATTGCGGGAGGTGGTTGGTAGCAATGGTCATAAACATTGCCAAGAAGTAGCATCTTCTTCGCCAGAGGTAGACCAAAGTCTGTTACGGGGTTTCAAGACAAAGACATGAACAAGAGTGCCGGGACATTGTCGAAATTGCCTTTCAAATGATTAAGGAGCTTTTAACACGACTAAACATATCGCCACCAATACAGCTCAAAAAATTAATGCTCATGTTTTATTATTTCTCAACTTTCTACTCTTTTGTTTTAAAAAGATAACAAGAGGTTAATTAAAACTTTTTTTTAGGTGGAATGTATATTATACTCTACTCTTTTATTGTAAAAAGAACACAAGACGTTAATTAAAACTTTTTTTGGTGGAGTGTATATACTTTTAGTTCTTGCCCTTTTCTTTTAATTATTGTCGTCAACAACAAATCGTCATTAAAATAATTAGATAGCTTATAACACTCTAAACGATCGCCCGTTTTAAATAATGTTATTTTATCTCCCAACTTTGTACAATTTATATTCTAAAAAGTTACAACAAAACGTGAATTTAAAGTTTTTCATTTGAAGTGGACTGTATATTTTTTGTGTCTTGACTTCTGTGGGGTAACGCGACGTTATTGAAATGGTTTTCCAAAAAATAAAGAGATTATAACACCGCTCTCCCATCCGGCTCGGAGGACCAGTGTTCGATTTATAAACTAACTTTTTTCTATCTCTCAACTTTGTACAATATAATCTAAAGAGGTTGCAAGCAAAACGTTAATTTAAAGCTTTTCTTTAATGGACTGTATATTTTTTGCGTCTTCACTTCTGTGGGGTAAAGCGACGTTACTGAAATGGTTTTTTAAAAAATTAGGGAGCTTATAACAATTTATCACCATCCCCTCTAGCTTGAAGGGTCAATGTTCAATTTATAAGTAAACTTATTTTTATCTTTTATTTTTTTATTCCAAAAAGGTTACGAGCAAAACGTTAATTTAAACTTTTTTAAGTGGACTGTATATTTTTCGTTTTTTGAGTTCTATGGGGTAACGCGATGTTTTTGAAATGGCTTTTAAAAAAGTTAGGGAGATTATAACAATCTATCGCCAACCTCCCATCCGATTTGAAGGCGCAATGATTAAGTTATCTCTCATCTATCTTTTAGGGGGTAACGCGACATTATTAAAATGTTTCCCCAAAAAATCAGAGAACTTATAACAATTTACCACCAACCTCCCATCCGGCTTGAAGAACCAATGTTCGAGTTATCTCTCAACTTTCTACAAATATATTCTTGCAAGCAAAACGTTGATTTAAAGTTTTTTAAAGTGGACTGTATATTTAATATTTCTTGATTTATATGAGATAACGCGTTATTCAAATTATTTTTCAAGTAATTAGAGATCATATACCACTCTAATCGACTAAACATACCGCGTCTCATCCGGCTGAAGCCACAGTGTTCGAGTTAATAAATACAAAAATTTCATCTCTTAACTTTGTACAATTTTATTCTAAAAAAATTCAGAAGAAACGTTAATTATTTTTTTGTAAGTGGACTGTATATTTTTTGGTTTTTGGCATTTGTGTAGTAAGGTGACGTTATTGAAATTGTTTTTCAAATAATTAAAGTGCCTATACCACTCTAAACGACCAAGCATAGCGCTCATGATCTGGATCGAAGGACGAATGCTCGCCTTTATACATACTTCTTTATTTCTCAGCTTTACACAATTTTATTCTTAAAAGGTTACAAACAAAACGTCCAGTAATTTTGAAGTGGACTGTATATTTTTCGTTTATTGACTTCTCAGGCATAACGTGACGTTATTGAAATTGTTTTTCAAGTAATTAGAGAGCTTATACCACTCTAATCGACTAAACATACCGCCCCCAACCGCCGCGACAGTGTTCGAGTTTATAAATAAACTTTTTTTTATCTCTTAACTTTGTACACATTTATTCTAAAAAACATTTCAAGAGGAACGCTAATTATTTTTTTTGGAAGTGGAATGTATATTTTTGTTTCTTGGCTTTTGTGTAGTAACTTGATGATATTGAAGTTGTTTTTCAAATAATTGAAACGCCTATACCACTCTAAACGACAAAACATACCGTTCGCCATCTAGCTCGAAGGACCAGTGCTCGCCTTTACATATACTTCTTTATTTCTCAGCTTTATACAATTTTATTCTTAAAATGTTACAAGCAAAACGTTAGATGATAATTTTAAGTGGACTGTATATTTTTCATGTATTGACTTCTCAGGCGTAATGTGATGTTATTGCAATTGTTTTGCGAGTAATTAGAGAGCTTACACCACTCTAAACGACAAAACATACCTATTCGGCTAAAGGACCAATGTTCGGGTTTATAATTAACTTTTTTTATTTCTTAACTTTGTACAAATTTTAATCTAAAAAGATTACACCAAAACGTTAATATAAACTTTTTTTAAAATTGACTGTATATTTTTGTTCCTCGAACTCTGTGAGGTAACGTGACGGTATTTTAATTATATCTGGCCGAAGAAACAATGTTCAGATTATAAAAAAATCTTGTTTTTCTCTTAACATTACACGATTTTATTCTTCAAGGAGAAACGTTAATTTATTTCTTTTTAAGTGGACTGTAAATTTTTTGTATTTTTGGCGTTTATGTAGTAACGTGATAATATTGAAATTGTTTTTCAAGTAATTAAAATGTCTATAAACGACCAATCATACCGCTCATCATCTGGCTCGAAGGACCCATGTTGGCCTTTATACATACTTTTTATTTCTCAACTTTATACAATTTTATTCTTAAAAGGCTGCAAGCAAAGCGTTAAATAATTTTTAAGTGGACTGTATATGTTTCGTTTACTGACTTCCGAGGCGTAACGTGACGTTATTGACATTGTTTTCAAGTAATTAGAGAGCTTATACCAGTCTAAACGACTAAACAACTGCCCCTTATCCGGCTGAAGGAACAATGTTCGGGTTATTCAATATATTTTTTTAATCTCTTAACTTTGTACAATTTTGTTGTGAAAAGGTCACAGAAGAAACGTTAATTTCTTTTTTAAGTGAAAACAACTTTAGTACGGGTGTGATTTGAGGTTCCATGTAGCCTGTGAGAAAATGAGATGGAATGCAGCTATACAGTTGTTACGTGTTTGTTAAGAGCAAAAGTAAAGAGTAGTTCTCGTCCGATCACCGAAGTTAAGCAACGTCGAGCGTGGTTATTACTTGGATGGGTGATCGCTTGGTTTAGTTTATATATATTTCTTGGCTTCTGTGTAATAACATGGCATCATTGAAATTATTTTTCAAATAGTAAAAGCGCCTATACTACCCTAAACGATCAAACATACCGCTCATCATTTGGCTCGAAGGACCAATATTCGCCTTAATAAATATTTTTACAATTTTATTGTAAAAAGTTTACAACGGAAACGTTCATTTATTCGTTTTTAAGTGGACTGTATTTTTTGGCTTCTGTGCAGTAACGTGACGTTATTGACACTGTTTTTATAATAATTAGAGGGCTTATACCAGTCTAAATGAGCACACATATCGCTCCTCTGGCTCGAAGGACCAATGTTCGCCTATATAAATAATTTTTGAATTTCCAACTTATTCTAAAAAGGTTACAAGCAAAACGTTAATTAATCTATTTTTAAGTGGACTGTATATTTTTCGTTTATTGCTTCTGGAGGACCAACGCGAGGTTATTGAAATTGTTTTTAAAACAATTAGATAGCTTATAACACTAGATAACCAAACATATCGCCCTCCATCCCACTCGAGGAGCCAGCGTTCGTTGGTGTTTATAAATAAACTTTTGTTATCTCTTAAATGTGTACAATTTTGTTCTAATAATGTTACAAGCAAAAAATTAATTAAAATTTTTTCAACTGGACTGTATATTGTTTTATTCTTAGCTTAAATGCGACGCTATTGCATTTTTTTGTCAAATAATTATAGAGTTAATATCATTCTAAAAGACCTAGCATACCGCAACCCTAGCCGGCTCGAAGGACCAATGTTCGGGCTTATAAACATTTTTTTAATCTCTTAAATTTCTACCCCTTCATTTAAAACAGAGAAAAATATTAATTAACACTTTATACTTAGTGGGACTATATATACTTCTCGTTTTTTGACCTCGTCTTCTTGTATTTGTTGTCAAAACAACTTATCTTTGAAATAATTGGAAACACTTCAAGTGACCTAACATACTGCCGTCCATCCGGCTCAAAGGACCAATGTTGAAATTGTGAGCAACTAAACATTGCGCTCCTCTAAATGTTCGCATTCTTAAAAAAATCTCTTTATATTTCTCAACTCTTTAATTTTATTTAAATTATAAAGAAAACGTTAATTTAATTTTTTTTTAAAGTGGACTGTATAGTTTTTGTTTTTCTCTCTGTCGTCAACAAATTTAGAAAAATAGAGGATGCGGGCGACGTTGTCGACATTGCCCTAACAATTAGAGAGCTTATAACACCCTACACATACCGCTTCCCATCTGGCTCCAAAGACCAATGTTCGGGTTTATAAATCAACTTTTTTTCTGGCAACTTGGTAAAATTTTAATCTAAAAATATTACGAGTAAAACGTTTTATTATTGTTTGTTAAGTTTATAAATTACTTTTTTATCTCTCAATGTAGATTAATTTTTTTTAAATGGACTGTATATTATTGTTTGTTGACCCCGACGGGATTGAAATTATTTTTCCAATAATTTAGAGAACCTATAACACTCTAAACCTAAACGACCAAACCTGCTGCCGTCCAACCGGCTCGAAGGACCAATATTGAAATTGTAATAACTCTGAGCAACCAAACATTGCGTTCCTCTATTGGGCTCGAGGGGCCAATGTTCGGAATCCTAAAGAAATCTTTTATTATTTTTCAATAGTGAACACTTAAATTTATTTAGGTTATAAGAAAAACGTTAATTAAACAATTTTTTAAAGTGGACTGTATAGTTCTTGTTTCTCTCCTTGTCGTCAACAAATCGAGTAAATGCGAGATGGCACGGGCGACGCCGACGTTGCGTCGTAGAAATTGCCCTTCAAATAATTAGAGACCTTATAACACCTTAAAAATTTCCCGTCGTTATTGAAATCATTTTTCAAATAACTAGAGAGCTTATACCTACACTTTAAACTCTAAAGCATGTCAATAAGTGAATAGTTTTACGAATGAGCCGTAAACTTAAGGACATTGTTAACGAGGGTCTTAATGTCTTTTTTATATTTCCCGTGAATTGCCTTTATTTGCGATACGAAATCGAGCTCGTTTCGAATTAAGATTAATTTTGGGTCGTTTTAGTGATTTTTAACTGTTTGTATCGCCATTATTTCGCAATATAAACTTGATTATTATTTCGTGATCGAGATTTAGTCTTTTGAAACGAGATTAGTGGTGAGAGCGCCATTAAAGATATTTTACGAAATAATGATAGAAATATTATTGCTGCCCTAATTGCTGTCATTTGAATGTCTACAATGCCATATTGCGCAAAAATGGGGAACCAAGAAATAAAAAATGCAGAAAAACAGAAGAAGGGAAAGAAAATGGGAAAGGCAGCATTTGGGAAGAGCTGTCCTGTAAAGCAATGCGGGGAATAGCATGCTTACTAGTCAAATGCAATCAGCTTGTGATACGCTAGTTTATAAACCGTCTGTCTCTAACCAATCAAACCCATAATAATTGTTTTTGTAGCCTAGTTTTGGAGAATTATGGCGTTTCTATAGCCAATACAAAACGAGAATAAAAGCGCCATCTCTACGCGATCTTCAGAAGCTTAGCTTAGCTTTTTCTCCGATAGATGTCGAGGCTTGCTTGCCTTATATTTATCATCTTCTACAGGCCCAACCCTAAACTATTATTGGCCAAACCATAGATAGATAAAATTATTTTTTAAGTAAAATTCAACAAATATCCGACTCGTATCAATATAACTGACAGGCTTCCAGTATACCGCGTTGAACCAAATTGACATCGAAATTAGAACGTCAATTTATTTCCGCCCGCCTTTTTTTTTGTTCGCTCTCTTTATTAAAATTTGTGCTTCGCTGGAAAATACGTACCGTTTTGTAACAGAGTATGTAGGCAACAATGTTCCTCCGGGGACACATTTTGATATTTGCTCACCCCCAGTTTAGCGGCGTTAACTTCATACTATACCATTTGTATAAAATGCGCCCCATCAATTATTAAAAGCCACTCTATAGTGACTCCGAACGTTTTAAAACGAAACGGGGAAAAGCTGCTCTGGTTTACACGTTTTTTTCTTTTCAATTTAGGTCCGGGTTTTTGCTTTCCCGTAAAAATTATCAGATGAATAATATTTATGTTGCTTTATGCAAATTATCGTCACAAGATTTCCAATTGCGGACGCATTTTTGAATCAATTGATCGCACTCGACTGATTGAAAACACAATTTATGAAATAATTGACTGAACACAGAATTTATTGAATCACAATTGGCCGGATAGTAAATCTAAGATAAGATTCAAAATTCATCACAGTAGCAGAAGAGTCACGAACTTCTGTTTGAGAACCAAAACTTTTATCTTTGTCCATTTTTTTCTATTATAATTTTATGTTTGTGTTTTCAATTAAATCTTTCAACTTGATTTTTAGAATTCCGCAAAAACAAGCGAGAATAAGGAAAATCCTTTAATCCAACTCTATTTACCTACTTAATTTCATCGGAATTCTCCGTTTGCCTAAAGTTTTTTCTACTTTACCAAATTGCCTACAAAAAGTTGAAATATTTAGAAAAATTCTAATCGAATGAACAAATTCTTGGAATTTTGTAAAAAAAAACCTTAAATTTTGGGCTAGTTACGAGAAATTTATTTCTTCTTACTTTTCGTATAAGTAATTTCGTAAAATCGCACAAAGCAAAGCAAGTTCGGAAAAATAAAATCAGAATTCTGACTTTGCTTTGCGGATTTAATTTTTTTTTTATTTCGACATTTTGGTACCAAATTCTCGGAATTTTGTAAAATAAATTCGGAATTCTGAGTTTGCTTTGCGAAATTTAGAGAAATTATAATGCAGCCCTCCTTCGCATTCGTAGAATCTGGTAAAAGGGACAGGGAATGGCACAAAATAATTAAAGAGTTTTGCGGAATTCCGTTAATCTACTTTTTGTAAGAAGACTCGTAAAACTCCGTAAAGAAAACTTGAATTCCAGTAAAATAAATTCCCGTCGCCTCAACGACGTTTTACGCTTTGTTTGTGGTTTTACGTAATAAAAACATTATAATATATACTCGTAATTCTGATTTTGCTTTAGGGAATTGATCAGGGTCGATTCTGTCTTCGTATGGAATTTCATGAACACTTGCGGAATAACGAAAAATCCTTTCAAAATTCAGAAATTGCTTGATTACGGAATCGATATTTTGTTCGCAATTTCGTAAACACGAAATTCCCTAAAATAAATTTTAAGTTCTGACTTTGCTTTATCGAATGTAGAAGCATTAGACATGTTTTTTGGAATTGGTTTATGTCGTCTCTGTAAATTTTGTAAAAACTCTGAATAAATTCGTAGTTCAGAGAATGCTCTACGGAATTTAAGAAAGTTATGTGGTTAGAAACCCGTAAAAAAATTCGAAATTCCGTAAAATATAATTTGAGTTCTCACTTCGTTTTGCAAGCAATTATTGCTTTACAGGATCGACATTTTATAAGGAATTTCCTAAAGTAAATTCGAAATGCTGCCAAATTAAATTTTAATTCAGAATTTGCTTTGTGACATTCCTCAGGGCCTGTTCCGTCTTTGTACGAAATTTCGTGAACACTCATGATAACAGAATTCAAATAAATACATTCCAAATTCATCGATGGCTTCCGCAATTGATCTACGAAATCGATATTTTTCCGCAATTTCGTAAAATAAACTAGAAATTCCGTAATATTAATTTTAAATGCTAAATTTACTTTGCAGAATCTAGATGTATAAACTCGTATTTTTGGAATATGTTTATACGGAGTTTATGCGAAATTTCGTAGACTACAAATTCCGCAAAATAAATTCGGAATTCAGTAGTTATTTTGCAGAATTTATTTAAATTATATTCGCATTCATAATTTATTTTCTTTCTACTTTTCATAAGTAAGAATCCCATAAAGCAAAGCAAACTCGAAAGTTCGGAATTCTGATTGTTTCGCAGATATAATTTTTGAATCCAAATGCTCGAATTTCGTATAATAATTTCGAAATTAAAAATTTGCTTTGCGAAATTTAGAAAGTTTATATAGCAATCTCATAAAAAAAACACGGAATTCCGGAAAATAATTAAATATTTTGTGGATTTTTTTATCTTACTTTTCATAAGTAAGCTCGTAGAATCCCTCAAGCGAGCTCGAATTTCGGTAAAATAAAATCGGAAATATTCCACTTTCTTTTCCGCGTTTTACGTTTTATTCAGATTTTTTTTTTGCGGAATTTTTAAATCTTTTGTATAGAATTTCGGAATAACGGAAATTTCGTTCGAAATTTAGAGATTGCTTTCGTAATTCACTTGCGGACTCGACCTTTTGTTCACAATTTCGTAAAGAAAAATTGAAATTTCCTAAAATAAATTTAAAATTTTGAATTTGCTTTGCGGAATCTAGAAGCATATGTATGAAATCATATTTTGTGCTTTCCTTTTCTGAATTGGTTTATTCCCTTTGTACGAAATTTCCTAAAGACTCAAAATTCCGTAAAATAAATTCGAAATTTAGTAGTTATTTTGCAGAATTTAGGAAAATTACATTCGCATTCATAATTTCTTTTTGTTTCTACTTTTCGTAAGTAAATTCGTAGAATCTCATAAAGCAAAGCAGACTCAAAGCTTCAGAATTCTGATGTTTCACAGATTTAATTTATGAATCTAAATGGTGGGAATTTCGTAAAATAACTTCGGAATTCAGAATTTGCTTTGCGAAATTTAGAAACTTTATGTCGCAATCTCGTAATTCCGAAAAATAATAAAATGTTTGGCGAAATTTTTTTACCTCACTTTTTGTAAGTAAACTCGTAAAATTCCGTCAAGCAAACTCGAATTTCAGTAAAATAAAATAGGAAATATTCCACTCTCCCTTCGACGTTTTACGTTTTGTTCAGATTTTTTTTTGCGGAATTTTAAAATATTTTGTACAGAATTCCGGAATAACGGAAAATGCGTTCGAAATTCAGAGATTGTTTCCGCAATTAATTTGCGAAATCGACATTTTATTCAGACAATTGGAAATTCCCTAAAAATAAATTTAAAATTCTAAATTTGCTTTGCGGAATTTACACTGTGAGCAAAATTAAATTGGAACCTTTTTTAGTGCTTAATAACTTTTTTATTTCCAAAGGATTTTTTATCATTTTTTGATATGGTTTTGCCTAAGGTATTGGCATTAAAAATAACTTTGCAAAAAGGGTCTACTTCAGTGGCGTACAGAAAAGGGGGTATTTTTCAATACCAATGTATTTCAGGTCGTTGCAAAAATTGGCCAAATGAAATAAAGAGTAAAAATGAGCAAAAAAGATTTGAAACGGTTTGAAATATTGACCGTTAAAAAGACAGGTGAATAAAAACAAAATTAAAATTTATACTTTCCATCTTTATACGAAATTTCGTAAAGACTCAAAATTCCAGAAAATATTCAGAAGAAATTCAGTGGTTATTTTGCAGAATGTAGAAAAATTATTTTCGCATTCTTAAACCTCCAAATTTTGAAAAACATCTCAACAGTTTTGGATATGTTTTGTGGATTTTTTTTGTTCCTACTTTTCATAAGTCAATTCGTAGAATTCCATAAAGCAAATCTAACTCGAATTTTGTAAAATAAAATCGGAATTTTGACTGCTTCATGGATTAAAGTTTTGATACTTACCAAATGCTCGGAATTTCATATACTTAATTAATTAGCTTTGAGAAATTTAGAAAAATTATATTGCAATGTCATAACCGAAACACGGAATTTTTAAAAATAATGAATTGTTTTACGGAATTTCTTTATCTTACATTTTAAAAGTAAACTTGTAGAATTCCGTCAAGCTAGCCCGAATTTCAGTAAAATAAATTCGGAAATATTCCACTCTCTCCTTCAACGTTTTACGATTTGTTCAGAATTTTTTATGCGAAATTTTAATTTGTACAGAATTTTGTAACGGAAAATACGTTCGAAATTCAGAGATTGGTGCCGCAAGTCATTTGCGAAATCGACATTTTGTTTACAGTTTCGTAGTAGTAATCACGAAATTTCGTAAAACACATTCAAAATTCTGACTTTGCTTTGCAAAATCTAAAAGCATTATATGTATAAACTGATATTTCGGGCCTTTCCGTCTCTGATTTTTGTAAAACAAATTCGAAATTCAGGGATGTTATACAAAATTGCATTACTTTATAAATACGAATATAATTTTGTTAAATTCTGCAAAGCAACCTTTAAATTTCGAATTTATTTTACGGAATTACGAGCATTTACGAAATTCGTTGCAAAGGCGGAATAAACCAAGAGACGAAAATCCACATTTTAAAATATATTATACGAAATTGCGAGTTTACTTTACGAAATTCCAAATCTTAAATTCTGAATTGATAATTATTCCGTCTTTGTATGAAAATTCGTAAAATAAATTAAAAATTTATGGATGTTTTACAAAATTGCATTACTTTAAGAATACAAATATAACTTTTTCTAAATTCTGCAAAATAACCTTTGAATCTCGAATTTATTTTACGGAATTTGGAGTGGTTATGAAATTTCATACACAGGCGGAATAAAGGGATTCCAAATATATTAAGAAGTTTCAAAAAGACTAAATTATCAACCCAAATGCACAATTTAGAATTTAATATACTTACAAAACTTCAAGTTTATTTTACTAAATTTCGTATAATAAATTTTAAGTTGTGAATTTGCTTTTCTTGGTTTATTCCGTATTTGTAAGAAATTTCGTAAAATAAGTTCGAAATTCAAGTATGATTTACAAATATAATTTTTTCTAAATTCTCCAAAGTAATCTCTGAATTTCGCATTTTTTTACAGAATTTCGAGTGTTTGCGAAATCTCTTACATAGACGGAATACGCCAAGAAAAGCAAATTCACAATTTAAAATCTATTATACTTACAAAATTTCGATTTTACTTTCTGAAATTCCGTATAATAAATTTCAAATGGTGAATTTACTTTTCTTAGTTTGTTCCGTCTTTGTACGAAATTTCGTAAACACTTGAAATTCCGTAAAAAAATCGAAATTCAGGTATGTTTTACAAAATTGCCATACTTTATGATTGCGAATATAATTTTTTCTAAATTCTGCAAATCAACCTCTGAAATTCGCATTAATTTTACGGAATTTCAAGTGTTTTGAAAATTTTGACAAAGACGGAATAAATCAAGAAGGCTAATTCACAATTTAAAATTTATTATACTTAGGAAATTTCGAGTTTACTACTAAATTCCGTATAATAAATTTCAAATGGGAAATTTGCTTTTCTTGGCTTGTTCCGTCTTTATACGAAATTTTGTAACCATTCCAAATTGCGTAAAATAAATTTGAAATCCAAGGCTTTTTGCAGAATTTAGAAAAATTATATTCGCATTCATAAAGTATTGTAATTTTGTAAAAAATTCTAATAGTTTGGGGCGTGTTCCGTGGATTTTTTTGTTTCGGAATTCAGAATTTACTTTGGGAAATTTAGAAAAATATATGGCGGCTCTTCTTTGCATTCCTCGAATATCTTAAAATAAACTTGGAATTCCATAAAATAATTGATTTCCTTATTCTACTTTTTGTAAATATTCGTAAAACTTTGTAAAGCGAATTCGTTTTTTTTGTTGAATTTTAAAAAAAGCTCTTAATTTTGATGTTGCTTTGCGGAATTGGCCAGGGTCCATTCCTTTTTTATGCAGAATTTCGTGAACACTCCGAATAACGAAAAATACATTCGAAATTGAGGAATTGCTTCCACAATTGATTTGCGGAATCGACATTTTGTTCGCAATTTCGTAAAATAAACTCGAAATTCCATATACTTAATTAAATTTAAATTCTGAATTTGCTTTGCGGAATCTAACTCGCATTTCTGCTCTTTCTTTTTGGAATTGGTTTATGTACAATATTTCGTAAGGATGTGGAATTCCGCAAAATAAATTCGAAATTCAGAGATCACCTTGTGGAATTTAAGAAAATTATATCGGAAAGCAATAATTATGAAATTCCGTAACATAAACTCGTGAGTTCTGACTTTGCTTTGCAAAAAAATTAGCATGTCATTTTGCAGAATCGGCATTTTATATGCAGTTTCGTAGAGTAAATTCACAAATTTTTAAATCAAATTTTAAATTCAGAATTTTAATTGTAAAGTTTGAATACATTATATGGATAAATTCGTAATTCTGATATCGCTTTGCTAACCTAGAAATTCAGAGATTTCTTCGGCAATTATTTTGCGCAATCAACATTTTGTTGTCAATTTCTAAAATAAACTTGAAATTCCGTAAAATAAATTGCCGATCTCGTTTGGGGATTGGTGTGTTCCGTCTCTGTACGAAATTTCGTAGGTTGCACTTCATCGCACTCGTAGGGAGTTCTCAATTATTGTTTTGCGAAAATGACATATTATACTGAATTTTGTAAAATAAATTAGAAATTCCGTAAATTAAATTTGAAATTTCTAATTTATTTTATGGAGCTCGGACTCATCATACGGATAAACTCGTGATTCTGATATTGCTTTGTGGAAACTCTTTGTTGCGACTTTTTTAAGGGAATTTTGCAAAGTCTGGGAATTCGGTAAAATAAGCTCGGTTTGTGTGGAAGCCGGTAAAGTAGACGCAAAACTGGGAATACTCATTTTTTTTAATTTCGGCTATTTAATTTTCGAAATTAAGACATATATTATACAGAAGGTTGGAAATTACAAATACAATTGATCGACGTGCGATTTCATTTAAATTTATAGTTGATGCGGTTGGGTAAAGGGTAAAGGTACCTCGTTATTACTTCGAAGCTCTTCAATTTAAAAACTCCATTATAACTGCAAAACCACAATAGCGTCGGATAAAGACAAAACAGCCTTATTATTTCCACATCAAATCGATAAAAGAAATGAAATAGCATTCGATTTTTTTATTGCGGCAGCAGTCGAGCAAAATACGACAATAATGACAGACTAGGTATTATTAAACCGAAATAACAGCCCACGATTGTATCTCGTAATGGCTTGGTAATTTCGATGCATCTTGGAAATAACAAGCTTATAAACCTCTAAGTATGGCCAGGTAAATGGTTCTAATGGTTTTTTTTAAGTGTAGAGACAACAGTTTTTTTTTTAATTTCTTCGGAGTTTTTCCTAAACGAAACGTGTTGCGACGATTACGATTTGATTACATGCCACAAGAAGTATCATGCCCAATAATTATACCTACTAGTTTGTACGGGGTTAAATTGTGCCACGAAATTGTTGTTATTATGCCTCCGGCTGTCTTCGGTTCGGGTTCGTCATTATTTGTCAGAAAAAGCGTTTGTAGATATCATAAATTGGGTTGGGAGTTGAGTATTTTGTTTATTTCATATACTAAGGGGCTAAGGAATACAAAATCTCCAAGGCCCAGTTTATGCCTCAGTTAAATAAGCGCCAGCAGCACAGTTGATTTCTGTGAGCGAAGGCGGATCTATAGTCAACTATAGACATAAAACAGGCGAATAATTGAAAAGGTGGGAAATAGCCCCATTATTAAGCCTAGGGTGACCATAATGTTAAAACAAAAAATAGTACATTTTAAATTCGTAAGGAAAATCACTGCCGATGATTCTAGCATGTCAATTTTCAGCCAGTTTTATTGTACACCTAATGAAATAGTTGATTTTGCTTTCATACTGCGCCTGCAACTCACTGCAAAGGC
This sequence comes from Pissodes strobi, assembly GCA_016904865.1. Classification (NCBI taxonomy): domain Eukaryota; kingdom Metazoa; phylum Arthropoda; class Insecta; order Coleoptera; family Curculionidae; genus Pissodes; species Pissodes strobi. The sequence continues at coordinate 142,085 of MU184178.1, forward strand.
AAACGGAAACAAACGAGATGCTAATAGTTACGACAAAATATCGTTCTCTCCTCTTCATTAGTATAGCCTCTTGTAATGCAAGAAAGTGAAACAGCGAAATAAGCTTCTCGAAAAAAAAAAAACACTTGTGACGTCCACCGGCCGCCTACTGGTCCCTTGGAAGGCGATCAGGTGCTACACAGTGGGTTAAAATCCAAATACGCATGCACAAAAACAGTTTTCTATATTTTTTTCATAATTATTTCTCTTTCTGTAGGAAGTAGGATATAGTTTTTGGAAAAAGTGCATTTAGTTGTACTTGATAAACCTTTGAAGAACAGTGTTTAAAAGGAAAGTACTGTCCTACTAAAAAAGTACATATGGTCATCGTAATTAAGCCACGACTACATGTAGCCCCACTTGAATATGTTGTTGCTATTAGACTCGACGAAATGTCCTTGGTCCTGTCTTCATAAAGATGACGATAGCAAAACTGATCCAAGGCATGCCCAAAATCAAGAAAAACATGCTTTATAAAAATATTTGCATTCGAGGACTAAAGCCGATTGTGCGACAATTGAATCACACAATATCTAAGCACCATTCATGAAAATTACTGAATAAGGTTAGTATTGGCACTTAATCCACTTCGGAAAATCACAGTAAGATATTGTATTGCTGAAATATGGCAACAACGTATTCCACTGGGTCTACAATTAGACGCTGCTCATTATTACATAAGTGACTCGCGCATGGTTGCCAGAATTATCAGATTTATTAGAAATTTATGCTACAAATGAAAGTGTCTAAATATCTAAAAAAATCAGACTATATAATTTTTTAGTGCGTTTATAATTTGTTTTTAATTAGAAAAGAAGAAAAAAGAACCAACAAAAATGTAAAACGAGAAAGTTTAAAATAAATAAAATATCACTTCAACAAAATAAACAAACTTAGGTAAGCATCGTATAAATAAGTATAATGTAAAAACTATAAACTCACAAGTAAAATAAAAGGCGTAATAGATGATGACCAATGCGAGAAAAAAATGGGATTTTATCTTAAAATGAAAATGGTTAATTTTGTCTTTTTCCTATTAGTAACACTGGACTGGATGCATCAGGCTGCGTTCAGAATTCATTTCAAAGCACCCGCGGGCATTTGTGTCTAACCATAGCACAACACCCAGTTAGCCCTTAGTTTTGTATCGGAAAACCTTGAAGTAGCTAACGTAAATGCGGAACCAACTTTTGTGAATCGGCTTCGTCAGGAGGTTATCGATATTACAGTGGTAACTCGAGCATTTGCGGAAAAGGTAGTCAATTGGAGGGTAAGTAGGGACATAACTATGTCCGATCATAGAATGATCCGGTTCGAAATTAGATCGGATAAGATGGAGAAGCCACTGAAAAGAATTCCGAGTGCAACAGACTGGAACAAATTTAGGGAAAGTCTGGTAATGTCCATGGGAGCTTTAGGGCAGGCCATTTCATCAAAACAAGAACTAGAAATTGAGGTGGTAAAGCTAAACAGTGTAATCATCGACTCCTATGAACAAGCGTGCCCACTTAAGAAAGCGAGCGCCAAGAGGCTGCCTTGGTGGAGTGATACTCTGGACCGTCTTAAAAGAGACGTGAGAAGATCACACCGCCACGCTTTCAGGGAAGGGCGGCAGGAGCTCTGGGATGTGTATCTGGAAGCCATAAGGAAATTTAAAATCGAGGTCCGACGCAGCAAAAGAGACAGCTGGAGGAAATTCTGTGGAGAGATGGAGTCTATCTCGGACTCAGCGCGTCTGCTTAAGCTGCTGGGCTCGGAAAGACAAAAAGAGATTGGCTCTCTGAAAACAGGCGAACAATGGACGCCAAACAGAGAGGAAACGATAGAGCTTCTTCTAAAAACCCACTTCCCCGGAGAGGTACAGACTACCAACTGGGACGAGGAACCAGAGCCAGAGATGGACTGATACCTTGCCCGCAGTATGGTGACTGAGGAATCCATAACTTGGGCAGTGGGGAAGTTCAGTCCATATAAGGCAGGAGGGCCGGATGGAATTATACCCATGATGTTGCAGGCGGACCTTGACACGTTACTCCCTTACTTAAAGAGAGTATTCGAGGCCAGCATAGCACTAGGGTACGTTCCACAAGCTTGGAGAGCAGCGGATGTCGTCTTCAGCCCCAAGGCAGGGAAGAGAGACTATTCCCATCCCAAGTCCTTTAGGCCTATAAGTCTAACTTCATTTTTAATGGAGACAATGGAAAAAATGATTGACAGGGTCATCATGGAAGAGATCTTAACTGATTCTCCTCTACATGATAATCAGCACGCCTACAAAAGAGGGAAGTCGACTGAAACGGCTCTTCATTCTGTAGTTAGAAGGGCTGAAAAGGCAATAGAAAACAAAGAAATGGCGCTAGCGCTCTTCTTTGACGTAGAAGGAGCTTTCGATAAGGCTAAAACGAAAACTATCTGTCAAGCCCTCCAGACCAAGAGAACACCAGTTCATTTGGTCAAGTGGGTAAAAACGGCACTGGAAGACCGAAAGATCAGCGCCACGCTGGGAGAAATTTGCGTCGAAGTCGGGGTAAGAGGAGGTTCCCCACAAGGCAGCTGCCTCTTGCCACATTTGTGGTGCCTGGTGATGGACAGCCTCCTGAGAAGATTAAATCTTGAGAGATTCTACGCACAAGCATATGCTGACGACGGGCTAGTAATGATCACGGGCAAGTTCGTGAGAACGGTCTGCGAGCGTAGGCAGGTGGCGTGTCGGATAGTTCAATGTTGGTATGAGGAGAATGGTCTCTCAGTAAACCCAGGGAAGACCGAACTCATTCTCTTCATAAGGGAACGAAATCTAACAGGTTTTATACATCCCATACTCTACCAGAGTGAGCCTAAGTCAACAAGTCAAATATTTGGGAGTTATTTTAGACAGTAAATTGACGCGGAAGGCACACGTTGAACAGGTGGTGAATAAGACAACCGCGATTATGTGGCAACTAAGGAGAACGGTAGGTAGGAAGTGGGGTTTAAAACCTTACATCCTCCAGTGGCTGTACACTGCTGTGATAAGACCGAGGATTTCCTATGGATCCGTGGTCTGGTGGCCAGCGGTGGCCAAAGCCACTAATGCCCAGAAACTGGCCACACTGCAAAGGCTGGCTTGTTTGGATATTACCGGAGCATTGAGAAGAACTGCCGGTGCAGCACTGAACATCATCCTGGGGCTGCCGGACCTCCCGATCTAGATTGAGAGAGTGGCAATGGCGGCTCACAAAAGGATGATCGACAGCGGCCTATGGCGAACGGACTGCACAGGGAAAGGCCATACGACTATTGCCGCCAAAATGAGTAGGGATCTACCCATCATTGCGACCAAAGGCAATATTCCAGATGGCAGATTAAGACTGAGAAGGAATTTCCAAGTGGAATTTCCATCAAGGGAAGAGTGGCTGTCAGGCCAGGTACGTACGCCGAGCGGCGTACACGCATGGTACACTGACAACTCATGGATGGCTAATACACAGTCATCCGGAGCCGGTGTATACCTAGACAACACTAAATCAGGAGAAAGCACTTCGCTGGGGAGATATGCCATTGTTTTCCAGGCGGAGGTGTTTGCTATTTTGGAAGTAGCAACCAAGGCGGAGGTAACAGAAGGTGTAGAGAGTATATATATTTACTCGGACAGTCAAGCCGCTCTCAGGGCGATCTAAAGACCCAGGGCAAGCTGTAAGCTAGTTCAGGAATGTAGAGACGCCCTAGACAGATTGGCTGTGCGCAAGGAAGTAAGACTCAAATGGGTTCCAGGGCAGAGTGGCATCGAGGGTAACGAACGGGCCGATGAATTGGCAAGACAAGGCTCAATGAGCCACCTCGTCGGTCCAGAACCTGGTCTGGGCTTAAGTAAAAGGCAAATCTCTCAGGAACTAAATAACTGGGCCTGGAACAAGACAAAGCACAATTGGAGAGGAAAAGAAGGATGCAGACAAGCCAAGGAAATGATTCTAAATCCTGACCAATCCAGAGCAAGGCGACTGCTAAAAAAGAGCCGAGAGAACATCAGGAACTTGGTAGGTATTCTGACTGGGCATGGAAGCCTAAACAGACATCTGCACCTTATCAGCGTGAGGGACAGCCCACTCTGTCCGAACTGCGGGACAGAGGAGGAGTCCTCATACCGCTATATATTTGTGATAGGTGGAGTCGCCTAAGGAGGAAGATACTGGGAGCACCAACACTTGCTCGAGAAGATCTAAAGGATCTGGACTGGGAGGACGTCCTCACCTTTATCAAGGTGACGGGCCGTTTCAGTGCGGGCCGGGTGTTGGAAGTAGCCAGGTAGGGGAGGGCGGATCGGGGACGGTGAAAAGGGACTTATAGGCCTACTTATCGGGCTTCGGCCCCCCCACCCTTACTACTACTACTACTACTACTAGCCCTTAGTTTACCCATGTCTTTTCGATGCAATGAATTGCTTTTGAGTGCTCGGTGGTTCAGTGGTTAGATGCTGGGCTTGTGATACGGCGGCTTGGGTTCGATTCCCATCGGTGTGTTTTTATTTTTTTTAAGGTTATGTTTGTAAAAAGTTTTTTTCTTCATTTTAGGCATGCCTTGGGTTAGTTTTTGTTGGTTGCGCCCCCATAGTGAGTGGAGAGCTAGGCGTGAAGTGAAATAATAGTCAACGTTTCATTGTCCTTATTAGTTGCCGTGCTGTGGCTAGACAAGTTGTAAATTTAGATGACTGTTTGAAATTGTATTGCTTATTCTAAAAATTTTTGAAAAACACGATGTTGCCAAATTTAAGATTTAATATTATTGTTTCTGGATTTCTAGTAAATTGAATAAGCCCATTTGACTTTATTTCTATTGGCTTTGGTTAGTTTAGAATAGTCTATTCAAAATATTTCAAAATCCGAATATTAGCCTGATGGCTGTAATATCTATGACTCGAATCAAATTGTCGTTTCAAATAAATCTCTTTGTTGTTTGACATACTGGCAACAACGGCAACCTTGTCCTCTCAATTTGCAAGAATGACATTTCTTCGGTAGTGTCCGCTGCCACAGGACGCTGTTGCCAAGCGTGTAAATATAAGATATTTGCCTGTATCAATTTATTTTTGTGTTATTTGAATTTGTTTCAGCAGGATTTGGTTGAAAAGAGTTATAAAATCTGGAATTTTACGATTTAAATTGATATTTCTTAACATGTGTTAAACTACTTCGGTTAATTTCAATTGGTTTTGGTTAGTTTGGGCAACAGCGTCACGTGCAAAAAGTTCTAACCAAGACACTTTGCTATATACCTGGCAACGTCGCGTCGTGACCTAGTATCAGTGGTGTACCGGCCGCATATATTTTATTCTTAAGCATCTACACGAGTTCTTTCGCCTGACGAGTCCTGGGCTTGTATGCTCATCACAATGTTTATTTTTACACTTGATTTTTTTTCACTTCATGCAATGCCCTCCGCTCGCTCCAGGGCGCAACTAAACAAAACTAACCCAAGGCATGCCCAAACTCAAGAAAAACGGTTTACAAACATAACCTTAAGAAAAGCATGTCTTACCGCTGGAATCGAATCCGAGCCGCCGTATTAGAAACACAGCATCTAACCACTAAGCCACGAGGCCCACTGAACACAACTTTCTGGACATTTACGGATAGCTGCGGATACGGCAACTAATCAGCCTGACCGATAATGCATGACCCTCAGTTTACCGAGAGTCTTTAAGGTGCAATGAATTGCTGTTAAGTGCTGTGGTGGTTCAGTGGTTAGGTGCTGGGCCTCTGATATGGCGACCCGAGTTCGATTCCCGTCGATGTTTTCTTTTATTATATTTAGGTTATGTTTGTAAAAAGTTTTTTTTCTCCATTTTGGGCATGCCTTGGGTTAGTTTTGGTTAGATTTTGTTGGGCCATGCGTGAAATGAAATATTAGACATTCTAAAATAGTAAACAAACCCTCTAAACAGTAAACAAACCAAGTCATTGCGTTATTTGTCAAGCTCATTAGTTGCCGTACTGCGGTTAGCTCCAAGTTTTCTGGATCATGTCAGAAACATGTTTATGATGCCCGCGCAAGCCCAAGACTCGTTAGGTGGAACGACTAGTGTAGATTCTTAAGAATAAAATATATGCGTAATGGCTATTGAGAGATTTAAATGTTAGTATGCAGTATGTCTATATAAGCTAAGCTTTTTTTCTCAGGCAACAGTTAATTATGCAAACCTCGTGGTATCTGCTGTATAGTTGATTTAAATTAGAAATATAGCTTTTCACTAATCCATTTTTATAAGTATTCTTGTACATATACAACGTCGGATATTAAACCGAACGAACCACGCCAACTACTATAAAATGTGGCAACATTGAAGGCTGTTTTTAGGTCTGTAATATATTTCCGATCAGTCTTGGGCATAGAGGATCAAATGTGCTGCTGCATGCGATTGATTCAATTGAGAAACTCCTGATCTTCGAACACGTCATCTTCATAAAGGTGTAATCTAAGGTTTGCTTATACATCTTAGAGGGAGAAGGGTAGTTCAGAAAAATGTAAATAATATAATTATCATTAAAGGAAATATACAGCGTGTTACAAAGATGTCCTAAATCGGTATATCGGAAAGCGTAAGAAATGCGAAATTAATTTAATTTAAATTTGAAATATAGCTCTTCGACTAAGCCATTTTTTATAACTATTCTTGTACATATACAAGGCCGGATATTGAACCGAACGAACGAGCCAATTAGTATAAAATGTGGCAACATTGAAGGGTGGTCATTCATTCAACTGTTTTTAGGTCTGTAGTATACTACCGATCAGTCTTTTGATGCAGCTGAAGGCATAGCATAGAGGATCAAATGCACTGCTGTGATCGATCCAATTGAGAAACCCTGATCTTGAAACTTCATAAAGGTGTAATTTAAGGTTTCTTTATACGCCTTTGGGGGGGAGGGGGGGAGGATAGTTAAGGAAAATATTAATGATATAATTATTATTAAAGGATATATACAGGGTGCTCAAATTCGATGTTCTAAGATTGTAAGAAATACCAAATTAGAGCAAGTTTATTGCCTGTATTATTTTATTTTTGTGTTAAGTATTTGAATTTGTTTCGGCGAAATTTGGTTAGCAAAAACTAAAAAACGATTTAAATTGTTATTTCTTAATATGTGTTAACTAACCTATTTGGGTTCATTTCAGTTGAATTTGGTTAGTTTGGAACTGTTTGCTGGGTTGCTCTTAGCTTGAATTGAATTCTACCAAAATTATATCGCTGATAATCAAACTTGGCAACGGTGTCACGTGCATGAAGTCTTCAAGCTTAGTGCCCTGCCATCAGTGGTGTAGGCATCTATTAATGAGAAGTTTAAATGTTAGTATGCAGTATGTATAAAGTATAAGCAATTGCGAAAAGTATTTGAAAACTCTTTCAGAGATCGATACTCACTACAAGGTATCGATACTTACTTATCATTAGCATAGATTTAACGAAGAAAACGCTTATTTAATGCTGCCCGAAAATGTCGATTGTTTAAGAATATCGATAGTAACCTTGCATTTTTACGTGCCAGCTTATAAACGATCGAGCAAATGATAGAACATCTTTATCTAAACCTATATGTCCGATAAAGATAAAATGAAAATTTACAGAACATCCATCTTCCGTGGCATTCGGAAAAGCGCGAGACATGTAGTTTTAGTGCGGAAATTCGTACAAGTAAAATCGTAATAGTCCAAAAAATAGGCAAAATAATAAATGAATCGGAAAGGAACCTACTATGGTCAGAGAGAAGGCCGATCCACAGACAGCCTTTATTATTCGAAACCGATGGGAATTAGTGTTGCTTAAAATTGGCAACGGCGCATCGCAACACTGCTAAAGGCTTTAGTCGCAGTATCGCATTACCTACTTAAGTTTAGCATACTACCCTTTCAAATAAACTAAAAATCTCATTATCAAACTGATTTAACCCAGGCCTTGTTAATTTTGCTTATTTATAAGTGATAAACTTGGCAACATCAGTACGGCACTGGTAAAACTGACATTTCTGAAGCGTTTTCGGAGTAGAATAATTTGAAAGGCGTCACTTAATTATTGCCGACATTCGGCCAGTCACCGAAGGTCACCCGAAAAGATCAAATCAGACCGCTGTCTGAAGACGCCAGTATGTTTTATTGGAAACGACACATGGAGAAATGTACGTCAACTCGCGTATAGACCGTTTTCGAGCAAAATAAATTGAAATGCTCGTATCTAAAGGACATTTTCGTTTATCGTGTACCTATATATGTGTGTGTGTACCTATCTACTTCAATAGAGAATATACGACATTGTAAGCAGCGCCATAAATTAGTGGTAAGTGCACTTCTGCCTACGTATAAAAGATTGGAACTGCATGTTTATGTGCAGCGCTGTCATTCGTAATTTTAGAGAAAAGTCGTAACAAACCGAGCTCATAAAGCGACCGAACCGACAGTACACGGCAGCAACAGCAGCAAAGACTTATTGGATCGAGAAAGTAATCCCGGAGAGTAATAAAAAGATAGACAACGGGTATCAGGGCCGAGCTTGAATCCGCCGCCCTCTCAAAGATTTATAAAATCCCTTAAACATAACAATAGGGCGGCAGTTGGCATCGCATAAAACAAAAGCTAACCGCTATTTCTTACTCCAATTTTCCGTGTAGCTCATTTGTTTCCGCGCCATGTTTGAAAAATTGATGTGACGCCGACAAAGACGAAAGACTAACAATCAGGATCGAGCAAGCGATAAGGGATTTCGCTTTAGGCGAAACAAGGACTGACTCGGTCTTTGTCTAGTGAAGTATGACTCGCTGGCCAACCGCATGCAGAAGCGAAAAGAAAATAAAACAGGAGAACGGATACACAATACAACTGCGGAATACGGAATCAGTTAAATGGCATAAGGGCACAAGGGGGCCGACTATAAAATATTATTGATCTAATCTTAGAATTACGAGCGCTTTTGGCTAAGGTTTAATAACTCCCCCCTTTTATTACCATTGTTGCTGTGGAAGTCTTATATGAGGCAACCAAGTATATTTTGGAGGCACAAGATGGATACGTGTCCTGCATGGCTGCCCATGCTAAAATGTTGTGTAAATATTTAAAGGCTGATGATTAATAATACTCTTAAAGTATCGTTGCTTTTGGTCAAGATCGGGTAAATTTGTACTCGATGCTTCTATATCGATAACCGATTGTGCTAGTAATGCGATACTGTGACAGTCACTTGGGCTAAGGCCTTTAGCAGTGTTGCGATGCGCCGTTGCCAATTTTAAACAACACGAATTTCTAATGGCTTGAAATAATAAAGGCAGCTTGTGGATCGGCCTTCACTTTGATCATAGTAGGTTCCCTTCCGATTCATATCTCTATTTTGTCTCCTCTTTGGGCTGTTACTATTTTATTTTCAAATAATCTTCGGCATTTCCACACTAAAACTGCGTGTGTCGCGCTTTTTCGAATTTGTCATTGAAGATGAATGTGCTGTAAATTTTAATTTTCTCTTTATTTGACATATATGTTTAGATAAAGAGGCGCTATCATTTGCCCGACCGTTTATCAGCTGACACGTAAAAATGTAAGGATACTATCGATATTCGTAAACAATCGACACTTTTGCCCACACTTACTGAGTTCCCCGATGGTTCTTTTTACCAGTGCCGTAGTGATGTTGCCAAGTTTATCAGTTATAAATCAGCATAATTAAGAAGACTTAGGTTAAATCAGCTGTTTTGTTGTTTTGGTTTTGTTTTGTTATTAATCATTAGAGCTTAGACAAGGAAAGAAGAGGACAGATAACATGGGAAAAAGCCTGTTACCAGCTGCCACATAAATTACTGGGTAACTTCAATAAATTAATTGAAATTATAAGTAATAAATAATAATTAATAAGTTAAAGTAATTTTCAGTCTTAAAATAATATAGCCATTTTATAGGTAGAGTGTGAAAAATATACTACCTACGCCTCTGTTGAATGACTCTCCTTGAAGAAGATTTATGACTTTATTGAATATTTGATGACTGAAAATATCCAAGATCGGGTATCAAATTACTCTTGATAATTAAATAAACATTCCTACCATGATATACTCAGAGGTAACACAATGTGTACATTATGCATTATTATTAAAACAAGAAATATGCAAATAAACTACAAGGTCAGCAGACAATAATTACCTGTGAAATGAAATTCCTTCTTCTCACTTCGACTCTTGCAACCATATGTCGAACAATTTACCATTATGAATCTTAGTTTTTATCTCTCTTTGTTCAAAAACTCACAAAATAACTGCAAAATAGCACCGCCATAACAATAGATGTGTTTGCCACATAAATAATGGCCGCCGCTCTGAAAAGGCTTCAATTTCAGTACATTGGCTTAATGTTATGCGCGGTATCCTTGCTCTTACCTAATCTAAGCATTAGAGTTTTAGTGCATTTGAAAAAGTAGTATCGATGACTATTTTACGTTTAAACGGTAAATCGATTACCTACTCTGCAATGGATTTTAATAATTCGTTTGCTCAAAGTTATGATATTGAAAGGTCTCAAATTGGAGAAGTCCAAGCGTATGAGAATGAGATTGCAGAAGCACCAAGTTCAGATTCATTGGTCGTTGCCATTGAAGCACCCCGATCCATTTCAATTCAACCAATAGCAAGACTCTATAACGAGATTGAGTTGCAATAGACTTATGCGAAATTGGATATTTCCGTCTCTAACTTTCGGCTTAAAAATCCTTTCATTGCCTTATGAGATACTCGCTATATATTCTTATAATATATTTGGTTTGAAAAGTACTTATTGCGTCATCCTCATCTGTCACGTCAAAATGTCAAATCAAGTATGCTGTCAAATTGATACCGTCTGTCATCTCTTCAAATAGAGTAGGGTTGAAAATACTTTTGTCCTCAATCTTTTTATCACAAACAAATTAATACGAATTAAATGCATAAACTTCCTTTTGAAATACCCGTTATTTCACATATGCGTCCATGTAAGAACTACTCCGTTTAGTTTTTCTGATGCGTGCGGTATTCCTAAACCACGGAGGATCAACAGTGCTGATGCCGCTGATACAATTGCGGAGTACCTGATACCTGATCTTCGGGCAAGCCCGTTACCGTTACCAGGACCCGTAATCTCGCGTCATTGGAATAGCTTCGCGCCAACACTGTCAGGATTAGCTGGATAATCCGGTATACCTAGGCTAACTATTGAGAATAATCCGTTACTCCCAAATAACTTATAGGTCGCTATATTTTAAATCGAGCAAAACCCTTAATTACCTTCATAAAACAAATTCATCGAAACTTTAATTTAAGTAGCCCTAAATCACCAATCAAATAAAACACAATAATAAGATGAAATAAAATAAAAGTCCCAAAATACACTAGATAATACCCTAAATTAAGACTTATTTGTTCAGGATCCAGGTGTTCATCAAATCACTGGAGCGTCAAGGTAGAGAAGACACACTTCGTAGGCGTTGAGGCTTGGATCAGACAGCGAGACACGCAGTCATCTTGATGGTTACTCACTCCGAAACCACGTCTTGTCGGAGGAGTCTCAGTATGCAGTCTGGAAACCCAGGTAGGAAACTGGATCGTAAGAGGACAATGGAAGGGCCATAAAAACCAATAATCCAAGAGTAAAAGTCCAAAAATCCAAATCCAAAATTAAAAATCCCTGAAACAAACAAGGCAAATTAGAACGGTGCTCAAGCCAAAATATGAAGGAAACAGATACGGAACCTCAACAAATAACAGATCAAAACAATATCTGTATTAAAATTACTCAAACAACATACCTATAGATGTTAAAAGAAGTTCAAGTGTGTGGCAGTTCTCGAAAATCAAATCCCCAAACGTGGGTGCAGGTGGTCGTATCTACAAATCTTCCTTCATCTACAATCATTCATCTGACAAGAAACCATCGACGACCATAATCCTGCTCAAGAGCTTCGTTGAATAATCCTAGGACACTGTATATTTCACACTAAATATCAGTATCTCAACGAAAATTCCCAATTTCGAGAGCTCGGCACTGAAACCTACTGGTTCCTGGAAGATCACATAGAGACTAAATTGGCTTGCTCGGAAAATGACGAGGCTAGCAGGATCATCATCGCGCAGACTCAACATGCTAAGTTGCCAGCGGCGTCCTTATCTGTGACAAAGTACTAGAAAGTTATGATGTCATACTACCGGATTCGCCAAATCAAGCGATAAAGTGACTTACTATCGAAATGATTTCAATCAGTTAGAACCTACTTTGAAATGCTTAGTGGGAATATATAACTCACGCGTTATGCGGCATTCTAAAATTACAATCAACACACGCCACTAATAGCATTATGCCAAATAAAGCATTAACTTGGCAACCGGTGAAGACCACACGCCTGTCCATAGACCTGTCAAATTATGCCGCGAAAGTTACCTCCACAGACCATATGAAACATAGAACACTTTCCTTGTCGTAGGTTAGAATCTACTCCGGGCTGAAATATTATCGAACTTTAATAATGGATAATCAGTGGAATACTGCGTCAATATGCAAGCGTAGAGTGCTAAACATTGATACCATCTAATATAATCAGCAAACTCAAGCGTATGATAGCTAAATCCTACAGTAAATGCAACGCGAATTAGAGTGGTTCTCGAGTCGATCTTGACGGACGGACCCGATGCGATTTCCACCGGTCGTCTATGGCCTAAATCCGAAATGACATGTCATACATCCAACAAGCGTCAATGTTTCATTCCCAAAATGAAAATATTCCGTAATCACCTAAGCAAAAACATATATTATCAAGTATAAATCAACGAGAAAATTCCCACAGAATGACCATCAAGTGTACAAAAAGTAAGTCATAGTTTCAGTGCTAGATATCCCTAAATAACCTTAAAATATAACTCGGCATGCATTATAGTCCAAACTCCAATTACTCGGCTAATCTGTAAACAATCTATCACTATTGATTTCTTGTAGACACAACCCTCCAAAGAAGGCGAAATTCCATTCTAGATTCCAAAATAGCTCGAATCAGCAATTAAAAGCCATAATCAGCAAGGTCGAAAATAGTGAATGGCCATCCAGGTGTATTATCGAACTGAAATAATGAAAACAAGCCAAGGGATTAGACGAAGGTCCTTTTTTCTCCATTTAGAAGGGCCGCACAATAAGACGAAACCCAGGGGAAAATACCAATATACAACGAAGCTTTGTGGTTCCAGCTGGAACGATATATCGTGTGTGCAAAGTTAACCATTCACATCATACATTTGATATATAAAGACATAAATATGAAATATTTGCTTTAGAATACCTAGTTTAATGGATTGGGTTCTATGCTTTTCCAATCTGACGCTGATCCAACCGAGGAGCAGATACAACATAACATAAGCGTATTTGAAGGGTTATTGAGCCGCAGTTAAAGGTGCAAATGATACAATTATTATTAAAAAAATGTATCATGTAGATATAAAAAATAACCAAAACCGAAGAAAATCCTCTAAATGCCGTCAAAATTCCCTTCGTTCTACGATAATTGCAGAGCAAATCCCTAGAATTGACGAATCGTTTTCCAATTTGGCATCACTGAAGTAATATTTTTCAGAGCATGCGCACTTAAACCCACCGCATCCTGCAAACCGTTTGCAACGCTAGAGTCCGTACTAATATTGTCAAGTTTCTCGTCACAAATGATCCGTGAGATGCCTTATGACACATCAAGTAGGACAGTGTGTATTCAAATATTAAAGCACCATTCATTGCATATTCTAACTTTCATCGGTAAACACAAGTAAGATATTAGCGTAGATGACACTTGGCAACGTTGGTACGAACTGGGCGGCCTATCTTCTCGTGTTTGCAACATGGTTCTGTCATATACAAGCGTCTAGCGCCCCTATTAGATTTTCGATGCGAAAGCCCTGCATGCGTAATGGCCGAATGTATCGGAATTATCCATGTCTTTATGATCTAGCGAAATTCCATTAACGCCTCGGTGGTGTAATAGTTAGACGTTCTGCTTGTCACTTGTACGCCGCGAGTTTGATTCCCGTCGGCCGCGACAGATATTTTGTTTACATTTTTTAAGGTTATGTTTGATTCTTATTATTTTTTTTCTCAATTATAGGTAAGTCTTGGGTTAGTTCTGGTTAGTTCTTGTGGATTGCGGCCTCGAAGCGAGCGCAGGGCCATGCAAAGCCATAATAATACCGCTTCTTTCGCCATTACCACAGTTTTCGGTACGGTATAAACTGTGCCATTGCGCATGCACGGCTTCTTTTGCATCGAAAAATTAGTAGGAGCGCCAGACCCTTGTCTGTCATATCAGGAGGGGATAGATCCGTTTACTATTGGTCGAAAGAATTGGGCGGGACTTGGAGCCTTTGTTTACTATTTTAGAATGTCCAATTTTCACTTCACGCATGGCCCTCCGCTCGCTTCGCTCGCTACGTGGGCGCAGCTAACAAAAACTAACCCAAAATATGCTCAAAATTAAGAAAAAATACATTTTGCAAACATAACCTCAAAAAAAAA
>MU184178.1:156659-218456 GCA_016904865.1 Pissodes strobi
CAAAATTAAGAAAAAATACATTTTGCAAACATAACCTCAAAAAAAAAACACGCCTTGTCACTGCCGGAAATTGAACCCGAGATGCCGTATCACAGACAGAGCATCAAACCACTGGACCATTACGCCTGTTGAACACAATTTACGTAAAAGACATTCTAAAATAGGAAACAAACGCTCTAAGTCCCGCCCAATTGTTTCGACCAATAGTAAACGAAATGCATCTTGGAAACTAGCCGCTAATGTCATATCGGAGCATTATTCAGTGATGCCAGATTGTGCTAGTTTTTATCTATGATATATCAATCATCATTTTTCTTAGTTTTATTTGGTCGACTGATTATTACTGTCCCTCAAGTCGAGCTGTTCCCCTTGGCCGATTGCAAACTATTTTCTCGTACTAAATACCTATTGTTACCAAAACACGCAACCGAACATGTCCCATATAATAAATTTAATAAACGGTTTGTGATCGCTTGGGTTTGGGTTCCCAAACCACCTGAATGCGAATTTGCTTTGCCGATAGTATTTATTATGTTGTCTGTGGAAATCAACCACATGTCATTTTAGAAGATGTAAGCGTTCGGTAATGTGAAAGGCGATTTGCGGTGACCTCGACTAATTGCGTCTAAATTTCATATAATATGCTATTAAGGTAACAATAAGGTTAATTGTATAAACAGAGCCTCACCAACAACCGTTACGTAAAACACGTGTCGTCAAGTTATCCGGTACAAAAATCCTTAACCCAATTAGTCAGGTTCCACTTGTAAAAATAGTTCACTTTGCTGGTTTTGAAAGGATTATATAGGTTTCAAGGAAAACATAAATTATCCGACAACGCTGCAGGTGTTTCCTTCGGGGTCGTTCTTTTGTCCCGCCCACATTAACGAGATCGTGACAGTGTTGCTGCTTGTACTATTCGCAGCCCTATTGAAATTGATGCAGTACGAAAGTACTTCCAGCACTGTTAAAAATATATTAATTCGATTTGTTTGGGTTAGTTTCTTATTTATTTTCTACTTAAATCAAAAAACGTAATACAAACTTTACAATAAATGGGGATTGGCGCATTGACAACTGTCAATGATAAAAAATAGCCGGAAGTCAACCAATCACATCGCTAGTTTGGGTTGGCCTTGTCCGTCATATCCGCACATGGGGACGTGACTTTAGGCTACAATCGAAAGTTAATAAAGAGGAAGAAGAAGATGAAAATGACTGTGCTAATTTGTAACATTCTGTAAACGTGATTTGTTTAATTAATCGAAACAATATGTTTTCTATGATTTTGCATTTGGATCGATAAAATATTGTACCATCAACTTATTTATCTTTAAGAAAATTCCTCACTCCTGATCGATAGAATATCGATACTTTGAGTACAGATTTTTGTACGATTTAATGCTATGCTATTATCTGACCAATCGGATCGATATGATATATCGATACTTTTACTGTGATTGGAGACGAACTATGACATCATTTTCACATATTTCGTGGAGCACAAAACGTAGCTTGCGACCTGGATTATGCTTTGTCATAATTCGGCAATCCATTCGAGGACTCTTAATTTAAAGATTATTAATAGTAGCCCACTATACCTTCACGTAACAACGAATTTTCACATATTTTCGCAAAGAATACCAATATTTTCAGATTCTTAATTTTTTGTTTATAATAATTGCGCTTGCGCAGCATGAAGCACATCAGCGGCTTCGCATCAAATATAAAATTGACAGTTCTCGCATTTTATGATGTATGATGGAAGGTTTCTGTTTTGGCGATGAATTGAATTCATGACGTAATTTTAGGAACTATGACCAAAATCCAACGCAATTCAACGTAGTTTTATTCATGGGTCAATAACTATGATTCCGATAGTTAAGGTCGCTAAATGCACCCTTGTTTCACAGGATTTTACCCCTACCGCATCAGAGGGCCTTCAGAGTTTCGCGCGCATAATATTGTTGACAAAAATGTCTAATATTACACTTCACGCCTGGCCCTCCGCTTGCTTTGCTCGCTACGGGGGCACAACCAATAGAAACTAACCAAAACTAACCCAAGGCATGTTCAGAATGAAGAAAAAACTGTTTGCAAATAATATTTAAAAAAAAATGCCTTGCCGCTGGAATCGAACCCGATCCGCCAGCAGACTCAGCATCCAACCACTGAACTACGGACCAGATGACAGCAATTCGCTAGACTCTAGACCCTAAAGATATGGAGTTTGTCAACAATGTAATGCGCGCGCAAGTCTGAAGCCCTCTGATGCGGTACGGGTATCGTCTTCTCTTGCTTCGAGCGATGCAAATAGTGAACTTAAAATTGAAGGATTGGGACAGTACCTACTATTTTACTAAAAACAGTACTTTCAAGTTGAAGTACATTTTTATATTTTCTGGAGTGGCTAAATCACTGAATTAATTGGTTGGGCTAAATAAGTACTCCCAAACCGCGACGTTGCCAAGTCTAGGGCATATTATAGGCCGTTTTTTCAACACAGAATATTGATTAGGAAAAGATAAAACGAACCATCGCTTCACTTCCTATCGACACTTACTTAATCTTACCAGTTCATCGATTAAATAAATGGAACACTTTGGACTTGACGTTTTGCTGTCCTAGTGCGGTAAACATTGGGTTACCGAGCTCTTGCCAGGCCAAAGGAATTGTAACACTTTCTGAGAAAAATCAATATTTGGCAACGTCGCTTTTTGGGAATGTCTATAGCGTTTCACTGTTTTCGAAAATAAAATATTTGTTTATTTTTTTACAAATACAGCATTAAAGCTGTATTGTGTTAAATTACACAGCGGCAACAGCGCTTTTCGCACAAAATTTAAAATCCATCGCCTTTATCTTCTCAATAAGTCACTTTGTTGCCCCGGCAACAATGCTTAAAGGGTGGACTGATCAAGTATAAATCTTGGGTCATTTTGTGTAAAAGTGGGGCAAGTGGCAAGCCTGCATATATTTATTTTATAACTAAACTGATGCTTTAGTTCTGCCGACATTAATTTGATTGCCAAGTCGTAGACGTAAATACCCAAATAACCTAATAAAAGCAACAACAAAGGCTCATAAAGACGCTGTTACAAGCGTGTAGCTATGTGGTTAACTTTAAACACTTTTAGAATTGATAATCGGTTAACACGTAAAATGCATTAGGCCGCGCCAACCATGTGGGCCTTCCTTACTCAAGTTTGGCTTAGGCTATTAGCGTCCGATTTCTAAAGGGGTCATTGGCAAATTAAAAAGATATGTGCGAAATTAAATACCTCCAGAATTCAGTGACGGCTGATTATTGGAATCCTCTGCGTATTCAGAATCAAGAAATCCCCTTGATTTTAATGAATAAAGCCTCAGAATGCAAAATATGATAATATATTATTATACCTTCCGCGTGATATCGATTGAAGAAAGGATATCTGAGTCTATTAGAACGATTTCTGTGGATGTATTTTTAGCTTCCGAAATCTGGAAACAGGAATGCTTTGGCATTTACCGACTAATAATAATAAAAAATTATGATCCATCAGGATATTTTGCTTAGAACAGACATGTACGTTACTTCAATGTAACAATAATGTGCATTTTATGACGTCATACGATAATACGCGGCTAGCCAGCAAGTCCACTGATCTTTGCAGTTTTTTGTACGCCAGTCTACAGAACAAAACAAGTGACAACACTGCTATTGGAACATTTATATAGGCTATGGATTGATTTTATATACATTTTGGACTTTTAATAGGCTTTATTGGAAAAGGATAAAACCAAAAATTGCAATTTTTGGCCAGAAAGCAAGGTTAAAGTTCTAGGTTGTTGAAAAAGCGATTAAAAATTGGGCCGTGGGCCTTTTCTAACTCTCTAAAGCGATGTAACTCGATTTCTTTCTTCATTATTATGCTTAATAATATATTTCTTGAGTCCAAGATTGGACGCTACTGACGAATAATTTTTAGTATGGTGGCGCCATCTGTACTGAAAAACCGACGTTTCAACGTAAAGAGTTCTAATGCGAATTCTAGAAATTCTTCTTGTAGAAAGAAAATCCGGTTCGTAATACCGAAATAATTATTTCTGAGAATCTCAGGGAAAAATCTGACAGTTCAAAAATATCACATTTGAAAAGGTCTCATATTATAAAATATAAATGTACAAGTTGCTTTGAATTAAAGTATCAGTAGTACCTAATGCGATTACATTTTATACGGTCGCTAAAGCCACCCTTTCTTTATTGCGTCCAGGTGCGTTTAGTGAACTTACAACATCGTGAAAGCATCTCTGCTGCCACTGGCCACTGTATCATAGATAAATATTTGTATTTAACTATGAACTTCGGTGTCATCTAGTTGTCACAACTTAAACTATCGGATCTTAAAATGCCTCACGCGAATAGTAGATTCATTAATACCGACATAGTCGCTTCCTGTAAATAGAAGGTGTTCTATAACATGTTGAAATCTATGTTGTCGCACGCAAAAAGAGATAGCGCTGGCGTTTTTAATATGCCGGGATAATTAAAATAATCAATTTCAGTATCTACCCTGGCCCTTTCATTGAAATATAATATGGAGGTTTCAGTAAAGTATTAATGATTAAATATAATTAAAAAAGCTTCCAGATTCATCCCGAAACAGACACGGACATTCTAAAACACATCCCGGTCAGACATCAGTGATGAATTACTTAAAGTAAAGTGTCGAAAAACAGTCTTACAGCAACCAATAAAAATTTAATGACTTGCGACCCATCAAGAATACAAAGAAATAAGAATGTGCGTTACTTCAAAGTAACAATAATGTGCATTTTATGACGTCATACGGTAATACGCGGCTAGCCAGCAAGTCCACTCTGATCTTTACAGATTTTTGTACAGCAATCTACTGAAAAAATAAAAGTGACAACACTGCCATATTGGAACCTCAGACTTGAATTCTCCTTTGAATTAAGTAAATCCTGAATCGATATCTTTACTCGTTTGCAAAATACTGGACTCCAAATTAAACAAAAAAATACGCTTGGCAAATGCTTGAAGTGTCCAGCAATTTAGTTTGGGTATGATTTATTTTTCGTGTTTTTCAAGCCAATCAGATAGATATTTAGCACCATTTACCATTGTTTTTAGGAAGGCTTTAATTTTGCCCCCCTATAGTCACGTTTATGCTTCTCCATTTTACCAGATTTCAAAGATTCTAATAACGGTTACGGTTAATAATGAAATTATTTTCCTTCGCCATTTTATCAAGAATTCGTTAAATATTTCACAAGGCAGTGCATTTCACTTTACAGTGGCTGTATAAAGCCACTGTATTTCACTTTGAACTTCGATGTCATCCAGTTATTACACCATAAATTAAAGGATTTCTCTTGCACAGTAGATTCTCTCGATGCCGGGTTAGTCGATTCCTGTAAAATGTTTTAAGATCCTTTACACAAATAGTGCACTATATAACAATCGACCACTCCTATTGGTCAATCCATCTCGTATTACATTATGTCTTCGTGATGCAATGGTTTTCTGTCAAGAGCTCTCTTGGTGTAGAGGTTTAAATAGTTGGGACTCACCTGGATGGCCTGGGTCCTGGGTTCAAACCCCGCAGCTCTTTTTTATTATTTTTTTTAAAGATTATGTTTCTAAACAGTTTTTCTTGATTTTGAGTATGTCTTGGGTTAGTTTGGATTAGCACCTGGTTAGTTTCCTTTCCTTGATCCCTCGTAGCGAGCGAAGCGAGCGGAGGGTCATGCGGATCGACCAATAAGAGAGGCCGATTTTGATATAGTCGGCTACGCCTGTAAAGGATTTTTAAATGCGTATTATGTTTGATGTTTGTATGATATTAGGTTTGTTCTAGCAGCGATTTCAAACGGTTCCAAACCGTACGGAGTTTGCGCATAGCCATATAAGCGACGTTTATATCGTTATGCGCAAACTCCGGACGGTTTGAAACCGTTTGAAATCGCTGCTAGAACAGACCTAATATGTTCATGTTCAAGTATTGTCTATCTTGTACGTTGTGTTTTGTATGTTTAGGCTGTTTACGGTGGTCTTAGTTCTTAATAAAACAGGTCCGTATGTCTGTATAACGGTCCATGTTTAGTTCAGTTCTTCTTTTAAAGGTTTATAATTAAATAGATTTCTTTCGCCATTCCGTCAAGAATTCGTTTAATATTTCACTTTGAACTTTGGTGTCATCTAGTGGTCATACCTTAAACTAATAAATTTTACTTGATGCCGCGACAAACTCTATAAGATCCTTTACACAAATAGTGCACTATATAAAAATCGGCCTTTCCAATTGGTCGATCCGTATAGCCCTCCGCTAGCTTCGCTCGCTACGGGGGCTCAAGAAAACGAAACTAACCAGGTGCTAACCTAAACTAACCCAAGACATATTCAAAATCAAGAAAAAAACTGTTTAAAAACATAATCTTAAAAAAATAATAAAAAAGGCAACGGAGTTCGAAATCCGGACGTCCAGGTGAGACCCAGTTGTCTAAACCTCTACACCACGAGAGCTCTTGACCGAAATCGATTGCATCACGAAGACATATTGTAATACGACATGGGTCGACGAATAGGAGAGGTCGATTTTTTACATAAAGCACTATTAGTGTAAAGGATCTTAAAAGGCCCGACATAGGCAGCAAAAGAAGTTCAATAATATGTTGAATATCAATGTTGTCGCACACAATCAGAGATGGCGCTGGCATTGTTAAAAAGCCGGGATTTTCTAAAATAATATATCTCAGTTCCCAATTTAATAAGGGAATTAAATAATTAAATCAAATATTAATGGAGAGGACTAAAGGAGCTTCCAGAGTCAACCCGGAACCCGGAACAGACACTGTCATTCTAAAACACATCCCGGTCAGACATCAGTTACGAATTTTCTAATATATCGAATAACACCTTACCTTACAGCAAACAGTGGCGGACATATCACCGGGCAGTTCGGTGCGTCGCCCTGGGGCCCAAGGTTCAGAAGGGCCCCACGATGCCTTAACTTAATTTGAAAATATACAAGGGGTAGGGGCCCATAAATATCTTTTGCCCAGAGGTCCTCGCGTCCCTAGATCCGCCGCTGACAGCAAACAATAAACTATTAAATAAAAATTCACAAACGCATGCTCGCTTTACTTGGGACCCACGAATACAAAAAAAATAAAATTTTAATAACAGATTTTTGTCACTGATACTATTTCATAATTTTTTTTAAAATAATAATAATATAGGTGAAGTGCAAAAGGTACTAATGTCTTATAATCCCAATTGTCCCGTGGCTTATGGGGACCATGTGAAAAGGTAAATTTTTACTGAGTCATCCGTCGAAACTCAATTCTTATACAAATTTTGGTTAAAAAACATAGTCAACTTGTCAACTATTACACCCCGTATACAGTAAAACTAGCACTAGCCCAAACCAAATAAAATCTGACAAATAAAGCAGGTGCGTTTAATCAAAGACAATAAACTGAATTGTCTTTGGTTTAATTATTTTGCTCCCACAATGACATAGGCACCGAATATTAACTAACATCATAGAAATGGAGTCCTATTTCTATGACTAACGTAGTTAATATTCGGTGACGTAGTCACGTTTATGCTTTCCTTTTTTACGATGGGGTGTAATGAAATAATTTTCCTTCGCCATTCCGTCAAGAATTCGTTAAATATGTTTTATTTTGTCCGCTGGTGCCATCTAGTCATCACATCAAAACTAACGGGCTTCACTTGATGCCGGCATAGCTGCTTTCTGTAAAGAGAAGATCTTCATTAATATGATTTTAAAGATCCTTTACCGGCGTAGACACGGGTTTGAACCCTGTTGCTTTTTTTTATATTTTTTTAAAGATTATGTTTCTAAACACCTTTTTTTCTTGATTTTGGGTATGTCTTGGGTTAGATTGGGTTAACATCCGGTTAGTTTCCTTTTCTTGCGCCTCCGTAGCGAGCGAAGCGAACGGAGGGTCATGCGGATCGACCAATAGGTGAAGCCGATTTTGATAGAGTCGACTACGCCTGTAAAGGATATTAAAAGGCCAATAATATCAAAGACAATTCATAAACTGAATTGTCTTTGATAATATAATAATGATTAGCATTTTAAGATCCTTCACACAAATAGAGCACTATGTTAAAATCGACCTCTCCTATTGGTCGATCCATCTCGTATTATAATATGTCTTCGCGATGCAATCAATTTGTGGCAAGAGCTGGATCTCACCTGGAGGGCCCGGGTTCAAACCCCGTTGTTTTTTTTATTATTTTTTTAAGATTATGTTTCTAAACAGTTTTTTTCTTGATTTTGGGTATGTCTTGGGTTAATTTGGGGTACCACCTGTTTAGTATCCTTTTCTTGAGCCCCCGTAGCGAGCGAAGCGAGCGGAGGGCCATGCGGATCGATCAATAGGAGAGGTCGATTTATACATGGTGCTCTATTTGTGTAAGGCTCATTAGATGGATCGACCAATAGGAGAAGTCTATATTTACAAAGTGCTCCATTTGTGTAAAGGATCTTAAAATGCGTTAAGCATTGTACTTTAGTCCCATCTAGTTATTGGAAGTTAAACTAATAGATTTCTATTGATGCCGGCATGGCTGTTTCCTGTAAATAGGAGTTGTTTAATAATTGGTCGTATATATTTTGTCGCACACAATAAGAGATGGCTCTGGTATTTTTAATATGCCGGGTTTTTTTCAAATAATATACTTCAGAGTATCTGCCCTTGTTCGTACATTCAAATTTATTATGGGGATTTAAACATAGTATTAATGAGTAAATATTATTAAAACAATTTTCAGGGCCAACGTGAGAGATACATTGGCATTCTAAAACACATCCTGATCAGACATCAGTTACGAATTACCTAAAATGTCGAAAAACAACCTTACAGCAAGTAATAAAAATTAAATAAAAATTCAGCATGCTCGCTCGCCTTGAGACTACAATATACATTGAAATAAAAACTTTTGTCACTGATACTATTCCATATTCCATATTTGTTTCATCAATTTTCAAAAAACTGATAATAATAATAATACGGTATCACAATCTTATATTCCCAATTATCTCGTGGCTTATGGTGACCATGTGTATAGTATTTCGTTGAAAAGATAAATTTTTACTAAATCTTAATCCGCCGTTAAAATGACCCTTTCTTTTAAGGGGTTTGTTTTTCCTATATTTTGATTAAGCTACAAGAAAACTGAATTTAGCTGAGGTAACATCAGATATTCCATGGGCCATGGCGACTATGTGAATTCTTCTTTTAAATGTTCAGGTTCAAAAAGGAAACGAATAAGACTAATACCCGGAAGATTTCTGGTCCCATTGTTGTTCTGTCAAATATTGGTTAACCCAAATTTTCACATAATTACATATTTCAGAAAGAAGACATAAGCGAAGAGAACCGAGGCAATTTTTAACCGTCATGAATATGATCCTTTTGAGCGGTGAGATTTGCCCCTCATTGGTAGGTAATTTGTGACCATAATTCGAATTCATAGTACCTAATTAGTGATTTGCTAATCTAGTCTTCTTTTTAGCCTGTTTACCATCTCTTGGTCTTTTGATCTTCAAGACACTAGCTTGAGTTGTCAAATCTTTCTAGTTACAAACTGGTCGTTATAGCTGTAGCCTAAACCAACCCAAACTAACCCAAACTAACCCAAACTAACCCAAACTGGTCGTTATAGCTGTAGCCTGTAGGCATTAGCTATCGATCCTTAAGACTTACTTTTTTCTATTTAGAGACCAGAACATACTAACTTCAGCTAGACAACAACAAAAAATTAATTAGAAACGTCGAAAATGCCCGCATTAAATCAATTCAATACTGCAAGACTAATGAAATTAATTAAGGATAAAAGAAACGTTTAAAACGAGAAACTAAGCGGAGCGTTGACAAATATAATACGTTGGCACCAGCTATAAAGCTCGAAGTGTTTTCGGGAAGTAAGGAAATAGCTGGAGTCTTTAAAACTATAATAAAGCCGTCGTCGAGTTAATATTTTGTCATCAGTCACTGGCCCGAAGCGAGAAAACAGTATTGCTTTTAATTTATACCCGAAAGCTACAAACAAGTCACTTCTAAAAATGCATAAAGATCCTATATTGGTAGACGGATCTTGTAAACATCTGTATACGTTTGAACATCTAATATTATTATTATTAGAAGCAGAGGCGGACCAAAAAATTATTTTAAATTTCATAGGCAAAATGGTTATCTCACTGGGCATAACAGTGCCTGTAAACTAGGTTTTTTTTTATGGCAGTGGCACACACACTAAAGGGGGATCCTATGGCGTTCGACAAGCGGTGTGTGTGTGCGAAGATGTTGATTGACACGATTCTGGTGCGCTCTTGCCGTCTGTCGTGACTGTCTGACAGGCGTTGCCAGGGGCGGGATGAGGCATGCCAAATTATGTCACAAATATATTAGAAATACTCAAGTTATTTACTGACATATTTCCACGATTGGTTTGACCACGTGCGGTATTTTTCTGAAGTATATTTTTATTTAGGCCAAGACATAGCAAATTTCAATTGTTGCTACCGACTAGTAATTATTTTGTGTAGTTGATTCAACTTTATAATTGATTGGCTTATACCAAACATTGGCTCATATATATTTTTATTTAATACGATCATTTCTTTTTTGTGTGCATATAAACTTACGGTACAATTTAAAGTCATGTGCAAACGCATATTAATGTTATGTATAAATTCACACTACCATACCAGCTCGACGGACCATTAGTCCAATTTAAATTATAGCCTCTACACGAACCCGATATTCCTAGACGACAACCACAACCTACTAATTACGATTAATCAACTTTTCGAGTGAGGCAACAAACTGCATAGTGTCACCCACGCTCTTATTAAAAGTAATAATAATAATAATAATAGTGATAGTAGGTAACGAATCAAATTGCACGTAGCCATTCGCTCTTGTGCTTACCCACATCCCTGGTTATATTGTTGCAAGACAAGACCGTGTATATTATTAGCACAAATAACCTGTATAATGAGACATTTAAATGAGCTGTCGTGCGAGATGTGAAAATAGGTTTGAATTCGTTGTAAATTATAATTAACGACTTCTACAGGGGCGTCATTTCAAAGACACCTTTTATTTACGTTCGTCCGATGTCTTTGCCTCTCCTTTTGCTAGGCGATAGTGATTAGTTATTCAAAACTAAAACGCATAAACACAGATTCTGTGGCATAAACTACTAATTAAATATCATCTTGTCCTAAGTTGGAATTTGTAAGCCTTGAAAGTGCAATCCTTCGTTCGACAGAATTTGTTTCTCACCCAAACCCCTTCAACCAGTTTGTTACAGCACACATGTGCGTGGCATTCGGGGGATCCTAACCTGCAACCTAATTCCATAGCTAAAACCCGAGTTTCGTAGCGCATGTGTATTTGGGATTACCCACTTAAAGCAGTAAAGTGATCAAAGTTCTAAGAAAGATAATGTCAAAGTAGAACCTGTCAAATAGTTAAAGTGCAGTGTAAACTCTGATTGAAATTAAGCTAAACTAATCTGCCGTTATAATCGTTCAAGTACCTATCTAAATTAAACAACAAAAGCAGCTAACCATAAATAATATACAGCAATTCCAAGTACACCTGAACCGAAAAGACATGCGCATCATAGCACGTTAAGACTATGACCAATAGACATTGTCAAGTATCTTATTTATCATCTCTCCTCCCTTGACGTCGGTCGATCCCTAATCTGAGCTACATAACCTGCACGCCAACCAAGGGGTGGCGTCACGCCACACAACACTAGACAATATTCCTACATCTCGCAACAAATCTTGCACCCATTGACTTGTAAAATTTCCATAATTAAATAAAATCAAACTGCAAATGGAATTTTCTTAATATTCTCTACAAACACACCAAAAGAACGTGGTAAATGTGCAGATTGCAATGGATACTTAAAAAAATTAGCGTTAGCGCAACCTGCTACGTATCTAGGGATGTTTTGCACGGTCGACGAATCACATTTCGATAATTTTCATCATAACAGATGAAATAAGAGTTGAGATGGGAGCTGTTGTAGCTTTAGCTCTTTCTCCTGATATAGCTCAAATTCTGAAGAATTATGTTGAAATATTGTATTTCTTTATGAGAAAATAAAGATAAAAGCTCTATAGGAAAAACCAAACGCAAACTATGTCAAATATTATATTTTAAGCCAGATCAACTCACATGTTATTGCAAGGTTAACATTATGTTGAGTTGACAAAACGCTATAGAGTAGGAATAACATTTAAGTGTGTTTGTTAGTTAGTGTTTATATAACCATCTACTGTAACGTTTCGTTCATTTAAATAAATGCTTTTATATTTCCAAAGTAAATCGTGTACGTAATTATTAAATTCACCTGCTCACTACCACTAAATTGCAACAGGTTATGGGCAGTGTTGCCACAAGCACTTTTTTTTTCGAGGTGGATTAACGTAAACGAGCGGGGTGGAACTGGGTCAGTGAGGGGTAGATTAAATAAAAGCTAATATATTCACTATTTTTCATTTAAGAGTCGCTAATTTCGGGTTAGTATAAGCATAAAACCAAACATTCCCAAGGAACTCACAAATCACTACAGAGTTTGAGGTAGAACTAAATAAATTCATAGTTTTAGAGGAGCCGTTGCGTGGACCACATCACATGGCTTCCGAGTTGCGTGCGCATCAAATTGTTGACAAACACCATATCTTTATGGTCCAGCGAATTGCTTTCAACTAGTCTAGTAGCCCAGTGGTCAGATGCTGTACTTTTGATACAGCGCCAGCGGTCCGGGTTCGATTACCGTCGATGTTTTTATATTTTTTCGATTTTTTCTTTTTAGTTTTGCTTGGTTGCGCTTCGGAATGAGCGGAGGACATTGCATGAAGTTAAAATAAAAAAATAGAAATGTAACATTAACAATGCATGTGTTTGTCAATAATGTGATGTGCGCGCAACTCTGAAGTCCTGTGATGAGGTTCGGGTAACGTCTTGTCAGTTTTAGCACACAACAACAATTAACAAAAAAGCGGTAATTTTTAGTTGTTGTCAGGCCGATTTTGTCGTTTTACGGTTTTTTCCTCAGAAACACACAAATTGAGTGCTTTTACGTCATTTTCGAACGGCGGAGTCCTTTTTCCCTAACCTTGTTACGTCACTGGCATATGTATAAAAATACCACATATTTTTAACAAAATTGGTCTTTGCACACCGGATATTGTCTATTTTTATACCTACCTTTTTTTTATCCAACCCAGCGCCGCTATTCGCTCCACTGTCCTGCAAAACCGTTGATTACTATTAAGTTTCCACCAATAAAAAACACCAAAAAATTACGTAAAAACACTCAATTTGCTTGGTTCCGAGGAATAAACGACAAAATCAGCCTGACACGTTAACTAAAAAATGGTCAAAAAAAGCAACAAGTTCAGAACCCTATAGGTACAGGGTGTTCACCCATAATGTCCCCCCCCTTTAACTTTGTTAATTTTTAAGCTACAAAAAAAATAAAAAACAAAATTGTAGGGCTTTTAATGTAGTTTTTGCATACGTAAAGGAAAAAACAAAAAATTGTGCAGTATACAGGGTAGATCAAAAAGAAACATTTTTTTAAATCTAGCTCCCATTTATTATTCGATTTTTCGATTTTCCATAAAATTCTAAGGATTTTTAATATAACACACTATATGCCTATTCCTAATACTTTAGGAATTATTGACAGTTGAAGTCGCTATTTTGTTTTGTTCTTTTATTTTTTTATGGCAACAGCCACCTAAGAATATAACTTTTTTTTTAGCTTTTGAAGTCATTGAGGGGTAAATAGTGAGTTTCCTCAATTCGACCTCATTGCTTCGAGTAGTGCTTTTGTAACTTCTGTTTTAAAAATGATTAAAAGAATTATTATTATAATTAAAAATAGCGACTTCAACTGTCAATAACTCCTAAAGTATTAGGAATAGGCATATAGTGTGTTACATTAAAAATGCTTAGAATTTTAGGTAGAATCGAAAAATCAAATAAAAAATGGGGGCTAGATTTAAAAAAATGTTTCTTTTTGATCGACCCTGTATACTATACAATTTTTTGTTTTTTTCTTTAGGTGTGCAAAAACTACATAAAAAAACCCTACAATTTTGTTTTTTTATTTTTTTTGTAGCTTAGAAATTAACAAAGTTAAAGGGGGGGGGGACATTATGGGTGAACACCCTGTACACCGAAATGGATTTCGATTGCAAATTTTCGAAATCCATTCGGTGCACCTAGACTCTTGTTAAAGTTCAGTACATTAACGATTTACGCTATTCGCAAGGAAATCACGATGACGATAATCAAGAATCCATGGGTGACATCGTTTAATTAACCGACGCCCGTTTTCTAGCGACATCTTTTAGTAGAATGCCTTATTAGGTTATTATAACAACCGAAAAACTGCCAAAACTATAAAGTGTCAGCTAACGTCTTTAAAGACATTGTCTAAACTAGGTATTTTTTCACTTTTTTAAAGTATTGAATGGATTTTTTTGTGTAATTAATTATTTTTTTCACTGATATTTTGGGAGCGGGGTAGAAATGCTCGAGGAGAGCGAGAGAGCGAAATTGTATTAAAAAGGGGTAGATCTGCCCCGAACGGGGTAGCAGTGGCAACACTGGTTATGGGCCCAGGTGCGTCGGTGTGAGTAAAGTGCGTGAATAACTTCAGTTTTTTCGGGCGTTTCTTTTATTCAAGTTTAAGTGACGTGAGTTATTCGGTAAATATGGAATCCGAAAAACCAAAAATTGAAAAGTGCGTGACACGGATAATTGGTTACAATGGCAGTTTGTCATACGTGTATTGCTGGACAGTGACAGTGCCTTAGAAATCTGTACTGGCGAGTTTGAAAAACCAACGCCGCAATCTGCACAGTATGAAAGTGAACTGAAGAGATGGACAAAGGCCAACAAAGCAGCGAAGAGGCTGATTGTCACAACAGTAGAAGCCAAACCATTGCAGCTTTTTATGAATTGTGAGACAGCTCAGGAGATGTGAACAAAATTGCATAGTGTCTATGATATGAAGTCAGATGAGAGTCTATCATTAATCCAGAAGCAGTTCTTTGATTTCAAGTGGGATCCAGCTGGTAACATTGCTCAACATATTTCCAAGTTGGAGCAATTGGCGGTGGCTGTGGTGAAATTCCAGACTCCATGCTTATCACCAGAATTTTGTCAACCTTGCCATCAAGGTTTAACTATTTCCATAATGTCTGGGATTTCATGGAATTAGCAAAAAGAACCGTGGATTATTTGACGACAAGACTGATGACAGAAGAGTTGCATTTACAAAAACAAGAAAGTGAGCCAGAAGATTCAGTAGTGGCGTTACTTTCAAAGACAAAGGATTTAACCAAACAGAAGAAGAAGAAAGTCAGGTGCCCTACGTGTGGAAGAAGTCTCACCAAAGACTGCCGTGGTTGTTATTGGTGTGGGTCTAAAGATCACCTAATGAAAAAGTGTCCGAAAAACGTAAATTTTCAGAGAAATCGTGAAAATAAATCAGCAAATGAACAACATGCATTTATCGGGACTATTAGTGATAATAATTCTAAAGACATGAGGTTTTTAGACTCCGGCGCGTCAGATCATTTTACAAATCGTTCAGATTGGTTTTGCGAATTTAAGCAGTTTTCGGTACCCGTGTTAATACGAGTTGGAAACGGCGATAAAGTTTCAGCTGTGGGACGCGGAAATATAAGAATCGAAACCTATGCTGACGGTAAATGGTTCCCCGGTATGATGTATGATCAGAAATGACTCATAATTTATTTTCGGTTAAACTGGCTGCCGAAAAAGGTGTCGATTTCATTATAAGCGATAACGGTCGACGTTGTGTATTTATGAAACATGGGAAGGTCATTGCTACAGGAATTGAGGCAAACAATTTGTACCAAAATCCGAATAATATATACTGCAGCTATGGCATGAGAGAATGGGTCATCAAAGTAAAAAAGCATGTTCAATCATTTTTAAAAGAAATGGGAATTGATGTTTTTATTGACAATGTATTTTGCGATAGATGTGCATATGGGAAGCAACATCGACGTAGCTTTGGACAACGTACCGAAAATCGAGCTACTGAAGCAAGAGAGCTAATATATTCGGATGTTTGCGGTCCAATGAGTACTGAATCACTTGGGAAAAGCCGATTATTTAAAGACAGTTACACTAAATTTAGAGCTGTTTATTTTATAAAAGAAAAATCTCAAGTAAAAGAAAAACTAAAAGAATTTTGTGCACAGATACAAACGAAATTTGGACAGCATATTCAAGAATTCCATGGTGATGGTGGGAAAGAATATGTGAATTCCAATATAAGTTCATATTTAAGTGAGAATGGAATAAAGCATACAGTAACTGTACCATATTATACTCCGGAACAAAATGGAGCTGTTGAACGCGAAAACAGAACAGTAGTTTAAGCAGCTCGTTCAATGTTGTATGCAAAGCCAAATCTTCCACAGTATCTATGGGCTGAAGCAGTCAATACAGCGGTTTATGTGCTCAACAGGACTGGACCAACTAAAGTGCCCAACAAGAGTCCATTTGAATTGTGGTATAGAAAGAAGCCAAACATATCAAATTTAAAAGTATTTGGGACAGAATGTTTTGTGCATATTCCTAAGCAAAAACGACATAAGCTAGATAAAAAATCCATGAAGGGGGATACTTAGATGGTGTTGAAGGCTACAGAGTTTGGATTCCAGAGAAAAATGAAGTCATTCTAAGTCGGGACGTTATTTTTAAGGAAGGACAGCTTCTACCTACAACCACAGAAATTGAATCCTTAGTTGAAGAACAAGAGGACCCCGAATTTGAAGACAGCGAAACAGAAAGCACGGGACCAATCACAGAAGAAAACACTAGGAAGCTGAGAGACAGAAGCAAACTGAAACAACCGGATTTCTTTGGGGTTCCTATCTGTATAGTAGCGCACAATGAACCAACAGATTTCAATGAGGCCAGTATGTCAGAAGATTCTGAAAAATGGATCCAAGACATGAAAGAAGAAATCCAGACATTAAAAAAGAATGAAACATGGATACTTACTGAAAATCCAAATGACAGCAAAGCAATATGGAACAAATGGGTGTAACGTATTAAGTATGAGCCAGACGGTTCAATAGATCGCTTTAAAGCGAGACTTGTTGTATAAGGGTGCTCACAACAAAGAGATGTCGATTACCATGAAACTTTTAGTCTAGTCGTTAGATTCGATACGATAAGAACTGTACTCAGTGTAGCAGCTTCAGAAAAACTATACTTGCGTCAATTTGACATAAAATCAGCTTTCCTCTATGGAGATATCAGTGAAGAGATTTATATGTCACAACCTCAGGGGTTTGAAGATGGCTCTGGGAGAGTTTGTAAACTGCTAAAAAGTTTATGTGGGTTAAAACAAGCACCCAGATGTTGGAATCGAAAGTTACTGAGTTTTTGAAACAATTTGGTTTAAGGGAGAGTACTTGCGATCCATGTTTCTACTTTCGAAATGTAGAAAATAAACATATATATTATATGTAGACGATGGATTAGTAGCAGCATCAAGACACAAAGATGTTGATGAATTTTTACAACAACTGGAAAACAAGTTTGAAGCCAAAGTTACTGAAGAAGTAAAACATTTTTTGGGAATGCAACTTGAAAGATCTGAAGATTCAATTTTCATTCATCAGGCAAGCTATATTGAAAAGATTCTTGACAAGTATAGCATGACTGAATGTAATCCGGTATCCAGTCCAATAGAAGTAGGATGGAATGCTCAAGATTCATCTATTTCAACCAAGAAATTGCCGTACTGTGAAGCAGTAGGAAATTTAATGTACTTGCAAGTACTTACAAGGCCTGATATAGGGTTTGCCATCGGAATTGCTTCAAGAGCATTAGAAAATCCAACTGGAGCTCATTACAAATTGGTAAAAAGGATCTTCAGATATCTAAAAGGTGCCAAGGTCCAAAGGCTACTATACAATGGTAAAGGAGGTTTAGAAATCTACAGCGATGCAGATTACGCAGGAGACAACACAACAAGGAAGTCAACGAGTGGTGTTGAATGCAAAAACAGTGGTGCGGCTATAACATGGCAAAGCAAAAGATAACAGTGCGTGGCGCAATCAACAACTGCGGCTGAGTTCGTGAGTGCGGCAAGTGCAGCGAACGAAATGGTATGGTTAACGCGATTGCTCAAAGAAATAGACGCTAGTGTCATGATGCGATCCTGTACATTGACAATATCAGTGCAATCAAGTTGACTAAAAATCCGCAATTTCATCAGCCTACTAAACACATAGACGTGCGTTACTATTTTGTGCGTGATCTTTATGAAAAAGGTGAAATAAAGGTAGACTATATTAAAAGTGAAAATCAAATAGCTGACATTATGACCAAACCACTTAATGTTCAAAAATATAAAACCTTGAAATGTAAATTAGGCTTATTTAGCAAGTAAGCTAATTTTGTTTTAAAGGCGTTTTATTTTATTATTTTTATTTGCGTAAGGTTTTTAGGGAGAGTGTTGAAATATTGTTTTTCTTTATGAGAAAATAAAGATAAAAGCTCTATAGGAAAAACCAAACGCAAACTAAGTCAAATATTCCAACGTAAATCGTGTACGTAATTATTAAATTCACCTGCTCACTACCACTAAATTGCAACAAATTACAGTAAAAATTATATAATAATAATGATATTTAAAGTTTTAACAAGACTCAGTCAAATTTTGCTTCTAAGTAAGATTAAAATTATTATTTCCCATTATATACTGCAATACTTACATCACAGTTTACACTACATAAACACTCTGTTCATAAAAGATAAACTGTGCCGCTCTTGGTGCAACCCGCTATTTATCTAGGGATGTTTGGCACGATCGACGAATCACATTTCGATAATATTCATCATCATAGATGAAATAAGAGTTGAGATGAGAGCTGTAGCTTTAGCTCTTATTCTTCACATAGCTGAAATTCTGAAGAATTACAATAAAATTATATAATAATATAACTCAGTCACTTTTTGCTTCTCAGTAAGATTAAAATTATCATTTCCCATTATATACTGTAATACTTACAGTTGGCGCCACATGTGCGTAGTGTTCATAAAATATGAACTGCCCTGCTCTTGATGCTACCTGCTCTTTAGCTAGGGATGTTGTGCACGGCCTATGGGTCATATTTCGATAAATTCATCATCACAGATGAAAGCTGAGAGATGTAGCTTTAGCTCAATATAGGTCAAATTGACTGGGATCTTTACAGGTCAAAACTAACAGGGTATAATAAAGAGATACGAAAAGCCAAACGGGATTCGTGGAGAAGGTTCTGCGAAAGGGTAAATGAGACCCCAGCATGCGCCCGAATTCACAAAGTCCTAGCAAAAGAAAACACAAACAACAATGTCGAGCTCCTTAAAAAGGAGGACAACACGTACACCAAAACAGCTGAGGAAAGTTTAACACTGCTCCTAAAGGCACACTTTCCGACAGCAATGCAATTAACAGGCCCATCTGACCTTCCGCCTAAGCCAAGGCCACAAAGACCAGGTAGACAGGAGTGGGAAATAGTTAAAGAGGTAGTAACACCTGCGAGGATTAGATGGGCCATAAACCAATTCCAACCATTTAAGTCACCAGGCCTAGACGAAATACACCCCATACTTCTGCAAAAAGGTCAGGACATCTTATTACCACACCTATGCAGAATATTTAGAGGGTGTCTAGCCTGGGGCGTTGTACCTAGTCTATGGCAACAGGTAAGGGTCCTATACCTGCCGAAAGTTGGCAGAATCTTGGGCCGCACACCAAAGTCATATAGACCCATAAGCCTATCTTCTTTTATGCTCAAGACCCTGGAAAGGCTAGTAGATAGGTACATCAGGGATAATACTCTACAGGCGTTCCCACTAAGTGAACGTCAATATGCTTACCAACCAGGAAAGTCGACAGACCTAGCCCTGGACGACCTAAATAGGCTTCTTTCAAGGTCCTTAGAGGACAAGGAGATTGCCGTAGCCACATTTCTGGACATAGAAGGGGCTTTCAATCACGCCTCAACAGACTCTATCATAAGCGCGTTGGAAAGGAGAGGGACTCCAACAGCACTGCGCAAATGGATAGAAACTAGTCTAAAGCACAGGATAATCTCAGCCACTCTGGGAGAAACAACCACAAAGGCAGCGGTGGGAAGAGGATGCCGCCAGGGGGGAGTTCTATCTCCACTACTATGGGCCATATTAGTGGACGACTTATTATAAAAACTGTCTGCAGAAGGCTTTTACTGTCTAGGATATGCAGACGACCTAACGATTGTAGTACGAGGCAGATTTGCCAGTACTCTCTCAGAGAGAAGCCAAAAAGCTCTCAAAATAGTGGAGAACTGGTGTAAAGATGAACAGCTATCAGTTAATCCAAAAAAGATGATAATCATTCCATTTACCAGAAGGCGAGCCCTTACAGGACTAAAACCACTGGCGATAAATGGAGAAGAAATACCTTTTTCCAAGGAAGCAAAATATCTAGGAGTCATATTTGACCAGAGGCTTACCTGGAAACCACACATCCAAAAAGCAACTCTTAGAGCCACAGTTGCGCTAGAAAGATGCAGAAGGATGTGCGGAAAGAATTGGGGTCTAATTCCCAAAATGACACTGTGGCTATACACAGCAGTGGTAAGCGTATGGTTCAGTAGTATGGTGGACAAGAACCATGCAGGCGGAGGCAAAAAGGCAAATAAGTCGCGTTCAAAGGCTAGCATGCCTGTGCGTCACTGGAGCCATGAGCACAACGCCCACTGCGGCTCTAGAAGTCCTACTAAACCTACCACCAATCCAAACATACATGCAGGGCGAAGCACGCTCCGTCACATACAGGCTATCACAAGGCCAAAAACCGATTATAGGTAGACATAATGCCAAACAAGAGAAGCTAAACAAAGAAATCAAGGCAGATGACATCCTGGGATTGCCCAAGTACAGCTTTGTCAAAAAGTACTCGACACATATTCCAAACAGGAATGATTGGAAAATTGGCCCCCCAATTAGGGCAAATGTGATCTGGTACACTGACGGCTCAAAAACACGGGAAGGAGTAGGAGCCGGAATATATGAACCAAGGACGAAAACAAGAATTTCGATTTCCATGGGCAAACTAGCGACAGTGTTCCAAGCGGAAATAACAGCAATAGAACAGTGTGCAAAGGAAATAAAAAGAAGATACAGTTGCAACAAAACAACAATTGCGATCTTCTCCGACAGCCAAGCGGCAATAAAAGCCGAGGAATCCAACAAAATAACATCGAAATTGGTACTGGATTGCCACAATGCTCTGAATGACATAGGAAGTCAACATAGAGTGACACTATCATGGGTACCTGGGCATGAAGGCTACCAAGGTAATGAAATTGCCGACGAAATAGCCAGAGAAGGCTCGTCTAGGCACATGATAGGACCAGAACCGTTCTGCGGGATAGCCAAACCAATCGCTAAAACAGCCATAAAGAAATGGATACCAGAAGAATCCCGAAAATGGTGGAACAACACTTTGGGACAAAGACAGGCCAAGGAATTTATAATAGATCCATCGGCCAAACTATCAACAGACCTGCTAAGCTACGGCAGGAAGGCTGTCAGGATAATGGTGGGTCTGCTGACGGGCCACTGCCGGCTGAAAAAGCACCTAAGCGTCATAGGTTTGGCAAAAAATAGCGAATGCAGGTTCAGCCAGGAGGAGGAGGAGACGGCATCTCACGTGCTATGTCACTGTGAAGTCTTATCGAGAGTGCGCTCCCAACTGCTTGGCGTACCTAAACCAGAAGCTAATAGCTACACGACGGAGCCACTATCAAGGTTGTGGGGTCTAATCAAAAAGACAAAACTGGATGAAGCTCTATAATATGGAGAGAGTCATAATAGATCCGTCGGGTCGCGGTGACAAGTAGGCTCAAAGGCCATCTCTCCCAATCTGTAATCTAATCTAATCTAGGTCAAATTTTGAAAAATGGCATTAAAAATTATATAATAATAATGATCGATCAATTTTTGCTTTAGATTCTATGAAAATTATCTTTTCTCTATCTGGGAGTTAATGGGGGACATTTATTCCTAGTTCTGCCGCCGAGACCTGAAATTCTCGTCTCGTCT
Organism: Pissodes strobi; assembly: GCA_016904865.1. NCBI lineage: Eukaryota > Metazoa > Arthropoda > Insecta > Coleoptera > Curculionidae > Pissodes > Pissodes strobi. Next base: position 178,866 of record MU184178.1, read on the forward strand.
CATAAGTCATAAAAATTACATTTATTTCTCTGTGACACTTTTGCAGGTAATCCACACCCGTACTTAAAAAAACTACAATAAAAAGGTCCGAAAGCGAAACGTAATAATCAACATCTGATTAAACCGAGTATATTTAAAAACTCTATCGAAGTCAAATCGGGACAACGGATCGTCCATTGAATTATGTCACAATTACACACATTTTAGTTGATTTTCAAAAATCAGTACGATAATTTAAACCATTTTGCATATTCTTATGTGGGACATCCTGTATATGCTTCCATTCCTTATTCAAGAAAAAAAAAAATCACGCAACCCAACCCTCCCTAATATGATAATTTATTAAAGAGCTTCTAGGAAAGCCAACGTATGGCAAAAACAAATGACGAAAGCTGACTATAATCAAGAAGGCCGCTAAGTATACAAATTATCGTGTCTGCATGTATAACTTTTTTGCGGTGGAAACAATAACAAGAACTGCAACGACATCACAGAAGGCTGCGCATCGGAAATGAGTGACATACGAGTTTCTCTAAACAGCTGAGCAGACAAGATAGCTACGCACGCTATGGCCGATTTACTATAACAAATGACTGTCTCTTGGCGGCCATAAGCGACTGTCTGTAACGCCGACGACGGTAACGTGTTTCTCGTTTTTGGACCAATTAGTTGAATTAGTACTCAAACTTATCGCGGGAGGCTCATCTTTTTCGATACGGCTGCTTCTACGCGACGCGTAGCGATTTTACAGACACGCGGTTTAAATTTACCTGTTTATACAGAGGCTGTCATTTTTATAAAAATTTCGGTCTACTTTACTTTAATTCAGACAAATTTGAAACAAAACAGCAAGACAGCTGATATCGACTAATCTCACAACGAGTAGGCGTCAGGTGACGTTTTTTCCAACCGAAAATGGTACCCACTTTGTTATTTGAAATAAAACTATTGATATTGTTATTTTAGGTCAAATTCCCTTCCTTTTCAATGATACATCACAAAATGACATTTATATTTAAAATGGCGACAATATTGTATTTCGTGAAGCCACGCCTGTGTTGGCGTGCATGGTTATGTAGCTCGGCTTAAGGCTTAATCAAGTTACACTGTAATCGATTACTAAGGTAGGTACGCATGTCTTTTCGGTTGAGGCATACTTTAAATTGGTTTTGGTCACTGTTTTATAATAAAGTTTTTCAGTAGTTGTGTTGTGTTTTATTTATAGTTAACTTTGGCTTAATTTCACTCAGAGCTTACACTGCAACTCTACAACTTTAAATGAGACACCCCAAGTCCACGTACATGTGTGCTGCAAAGCTCTGTTGTAGCTGGGTAATTAGGATGCAGGTTAGAACCAAGATGATATTTACTTAGTAGTAGATATACAGAGTTAGTAAAAAGAACCGGAACCGTTAAATATGTTCAAAATCGTTAAAGCTACATTTACAAAATTCGGCACCAGGGAGTTACCGCGCGTACGGAATCGAACCATGATATCGGCACTATTGCCAGATTTCCCAGTTTTGTGCTACACGGAGTCATTTTATTATCTTAAATGGAATGCCCCACTTATTTTTATTGCAATAAAATGGGCGTATCAAATTTAGTAAGGCCTCAAATTTTAAAAATTGCATCTCTTCTAATTGCTGAGATGTGACAACAAAGCATTTTTAGTAAAAAGTACCGGAACGCTTAAATATCTTCAAAATCGCTCAAGCTGCATTTACAAAATTCGGTACATGGATGTCTCCGGGCATGCAGAATTGAACTATGATATCGGCACTGTTGCCAAATTTCTCAGTTCTGCGCTACAAGGAGTCATTTTGTTATCTTAAATAGAATGCCTCACTTATTTTTATTGCAATAAATTGGGTGTATCAAATTTAGTAAGGCCTCAAAATTTTAAAATTTTATCTCTTCTAATTGCTGAGATGTGACAACAACGCATTTTTAGTAAAAGTAAAAAGTACGGGAACGCTTAAATATCTTCAAAATCGCTCAAGCTGCATTTACAAAATTCAGCAACTGGGGGTTTCCGGGTATGCCAAATTGAACCATGGTATCGGCACTGTTGCCAGATTTCCCAGTTTTGCGCTACACGGAGTAATTTTTTTATCTTAAATAGAACGCCTCATTTGTTTTTATTGCAATAAATTGGGCGTATCAAATTTAGTAAAACACCAAATTTTCAAAATTGTATCTCTTTTAATTGCTGAGATGTGACAACAACGCATTTTAGTAAAAAGTACGGGAACGCACACTGTTGCCAGATTTCCCAGTTTTGCGGTACACGTAGTCATTTTGTTACCTTACATGTAACGTCCTTTTTGTTTTTATTGCAACAAATTGGGTGCGCCAAATTTAGTAAAATTCAAAATTTTCAAAATTTTATCTATTATGTGCTGCGATATGACAACATCACATTCTTAACTAAGTGTACCGCAAAACTGGGAAATCTGGCAACATTGTCAATATCATGGTTTAATTCAGCATGCCCGAAAACCCCCAGGTACCGAATTTTGTAAATGCAGCTTCAGCGATTTTGGAGATATTTAAGCGTTCCCGTACTTTTTACTAAAAATGCGTTGTTGTCACATCTCAGCAATTAAAAGAAATACAATTTTGAAAATATGGTATTTTACTAAATTTGATACGCCCAATTTACTGCAATAAAAACAAATGAGGCGTTCCATTTAAGATAACAAAATTACTCCGTCTAGGCCAAAACTGGGAAATCTGGCAACAGTGCCGATATCATTGTTCAATTCTACATGCTCGGAAACCCGTATCGAATTTTGTAAATGCAGCTCGAGCGATTTTGAAGATATTTAAGCGTTCCGGTACTTTTTACTAAAAATGCGCTGTCACATCTCAGCACTTAGAAGAGATAAAATTTTGAAAATTTGGGGCCTTACTAAATTTGATACGCCCATTTTATTGCAATAAAATAAGTGGGGCATTCCGTTTAAGATAATAAAATGACTCCGTGTAGCACAAAACTGGGAAATCTGGCAACAGTGCCGATATCACGGTAACCCCCAGGTACCGAATTTTGTAAATGTAGCTTTAACGATTTTGAAGATATTTAAGCGTTCCGGTTCTTTTTACTAACCCTGTATGCGTTTTAGTAGCTTAAGCATGCCCTCCCCCTGATAACGTGGGACCCCAACGTTTGTCATGACCCTTATGATTTAAAATAACAGATCTCAATTCGAGAAGATATATCAAATTTTACATTATCTTATTATAACTGTATAATACATAATATCATCAGTGGTCTTGTTACATTTGGATCCACTCTGACCTTTTGTAACTTCGTTTTCTATCATCCACTGCAGTCTACGTCTTAGCATGGTTTTCATGCTTAACGAAGCCAGAGCCTTAAAACTGTATACATCTGTCCAAAGCTTCATAAATCTGTATATAAATCTGTTTAGAGCAATATACATACCTATCTAAAGCTACACGACTTTGTATACAGACTTATCTAAAGCTGTACACAAACCTGTTTAAAGCTATATACAAACTTGCGTAAAACTGCTTGACATGTAACTAAAATATTCAAAACTTCACTAGAATTGGTATTATACAGGGTGAGTTACAAGGAAAAACATGAACAATATTTAGGAATAAAGTAGCTTTATTTTTGATGTTGGGTACTTTCAAAATCGGAACCTTCCGCACACTCTAGTGAAGTTCAGGAGTTTGATCCAGCTGACCCCCTGCCATTGGTTCCTTACCAATGCTCGCTATGTCGAAGGCATAACGGTAGGTCTAATCTAATAAAATTAGTTAAACAGAGATGGATGGCATCTTCGCAGACTAAAAAATCTCTCTTTCTATTCGGTGAAAACATGCAATCACCGCACGAATCGATGAGGTTTTCAAGTGTTTTTATGAGAATATGTCATATTTGACTGGTAACGGATGTCACGTAACTGATCTTTTATATGTCATTTATCATTCTGACAAACAAAAGGAGTAAATTTTGGCATGTAAATTTCGATATGAAAATTTAAGGTTCATCGAGGTTTTCAAGCTCAAGGAACCAGGACCTTAAAACCCGTATCAGCTCTGTCTAAAGCTGTTTAAAGCTTTTGTACAGTAATCGGTCTAAAGTTGTATAAAATTGTAAATTGTATACAGGCACGGCAGTTGTATAAAATTGTAATTGTATACAGGCACGTCTAAGACCGTATATACAGACCTGCCTAAGCTGTATGAATTAAAGATATCTAAACCTGTATACAGACTTGTATACAGCTTTATACAGATCTGTATACAGTTTTAGACAGGACTCTCTATAGTTGATCTAAAAATAAAAAAAGACAAAAATATGTAATTTGACATTGATCGTCCAGAGCGTTCATTTTGATTTTTTGAAAAATGGCTTCAGCAGCATTATTTTTAAAGAAAATGTCAACTCCATCATTAAATACGAAACTTAAAACAGAAAACAAATATGCAAACATATAATGGTTAGTTTCTGTCTGGGTTTCTGTACTAAGACATAGCATTCTGGGATTCGCTGAAGAGTTTGAGTTAATTTGGGTTAGTCAAAATCTGGAAACTATTAATTATCCTAAGAATCGCTCAATCAATACCAACTACATTTGGTACATACGGATATTTTGCCATTTCCGATCGGACAGCGAGAGCAGCGGTGTTGTCATATATACCATTTTCTCGGAAATAACTCCAACATTTTTTTCTGAATGCAATGTAACGTTTTGATTTTTTTTAAATTGGCGTTATTTTTAAAGCAAATGTCAACTTATGCCCCATCATTAAAAGGGAAATCTAGAGCAGAAAACGAATATCAAAATATATAATGGTTAGCATTTGTACATAGACATAGCGATGTGGGATTTGCGCAAGAGTTTGGGTTAATTTGGGTTAGTTAAAAGCATGGAAACCATCCATCACTTTAAGAACCGTTCAACCAATATCAACCAAATTTGGTAAAGCCGGCTAATTTGCCATTTCCCGTCTGGTAACGACGTAACGAGAGGAGTAATGTTGCCATACGTACCATTTTCTCGGAATTAACTCCAATTATTACTGTTCTTTAAAATGCATTGCTACATCTTTTATTCCATTTAGTTACTCATTCGAATAATTCAAAATATAAAATTTCCATTATTTTGTAATAATCCATCTGAGATTTGAGCACCGGTTTGGGTTAGTTTGGGTTAGTCAAAAGTCTAGCAACAATCCATTATCATAAAACCCGCTCAACCCATAGACATCAATCATATTTGTTACGGATTGCTAATAATGTCTGATCTGAAATGTAGAGCAGCAGTGTTGCCAAATTTACCATTTTCCCGGAAATTACTAAATGTGGTACATACGGCTAATTTGCATTTTTTGATATGCGAGCAAGCGCAGCAGTGTTGCCATATTAAGCCCCATTTTCTTGGAAACTGCTCCAACTTTTTTCTAGTGCAATGCCACGTTTGTTTTTAATTCATTTAGTTACTCATTCAATTATTCGAATGATTCCAAAATATTAGAGTTTCTTTATCGATAGGTTTTGAAAAATGGCACGGCAGTCTGGGATTTGCGCAAGGGCTTTGGTTAATTTGGGTTAGTCGAAAATCTGGAAACTATCCATTAGATCAAGAATCGCTCATTCAATACCAACCACATTAATTTGGTATATACGGCTCTCTTGCCATTTCCGATCTGATAGCGAGAACAGCAGTGTTGCCATATATACCATTTTCTCGGAAATAACTCCAACATTTTTTTTGTAAGTGCAATGCCACGTTTGTTTTTATTCCATTTAGGTAATCATGGGAATAATTCCAAAATATCAGATTTCCTTTATCGACAGTTTTTGAAATATGACATGGTAATCTTGAATTTGCGTAGGGGTTTTAAAACCCTCGACATTGTTGCCATATTTCTATTTTCTCAAAAATAGTATTTTTTAAATACATAGATTCTTGAATTTTAGATGCATAAATTTTTTTATCAGCGTTCTGTATATACCGATTCGATGATTGCATCACTTGAACATTGAAAATTAACTTTTATATTACTAACGCTGATTCTAATTAGTTGAAATAAACGTGATATTGTTGGGCAATTTTTAAATGACCGAGACCGCTTTCTTGTGGGTTCGACAACGTCTAAAAACCGTTTAATTCAATTAATTGCCTGGTAATTTGTTGTTCTTGTTCTCCGACGTGATTGTGTGTTTCTTTGACGGATTGAGAAATTAAATTCAATTGTGGTAGAATAATAATTGAAGTGATGAGAGCTAATTTTGGTTATCTTTTAATAAAATCCAGTATGGCCACATTGTTTCACATTAGGAAGGCGAACCGAAATCTGTGATATGTGGATTACGTTAGTTTGATGAGGAACAAGTTTGTGCTATACATTATTTTGTAATACCTTCAATTTATTTACTTAAAAACGTTCCTAATTTATCCAATATATAGACTCGAATTTTAAGGTATTTAAAATAAGCGATTTATCAAAGGTACCTCGTAATAGGTATCTAAACAAATTTCTTCATCCAATGCTTTTACCACCTTTAATGGTAAGCCAACGTAATAACCCAATAAAAAGCCTAATTAGAGTGCCATCGAGAATTAAATATCAGGCCCGAAACATGCCCGAATTGGGCACATAAAATATAAAAACAGGGTCGTATCGGGCTCGTGGGCAGTCCGCGAATTTAGATACACCTAACTCTGAGAAAGACTGAAGTTATCTAATATAATCTTAATTGAAACCAGTTCACGGAAATACGGTTTATAAAGAGAAGAAAAAGAACCAAACACAAGAAAAGAGAAATATATAACAAAACTGAAGTTATTTAATAAAATATTCATTTAAAGCGGATCACGAATATTACAAAGGGAGAGAACAAGGATATTCATTCGCTGAACAGAATATATCAAGAATGCGCAAAACTACAAAAGAAGTATGAATATAAAACAAAAAAGACACAAAATTAAACAAGAAATTCAAGTTACCTAATAAAACTTTTTTAAAAACATAAAACACAAATGAACACAAACATCATCCTCCAAAAGGTAGCAAAATAGGATAAAAAAGTACTGAATATATCTAAGAAAATATTTATTGAAACCTGATTATAAAAATATTTAGAAAGAGAAAGAAGGAAATGGATCAACCATGTTCGTCCGCTGGTCCGCGAAACATCATAGATAGATAGATGGATATATGTGTGGAGGAGGCGTCATGGCCTTTATGCCACTGCGACCTGCAAGATCTATTGCAACCCTCCTTGTACTTAGAGTATTGTGTCCAACCGTGTCTTCTTGACCAGATTCCAAAGTCTCGACAGTGGCTCCATGATGCAGCTTAACGCTTCTGGATTGGTTGTCCCCGCAGTTTCGAAGCGCAACCTCGAAAGTCCTTCACAGTGGCACTGAATGTGTTTTGCCGACTCCTCCCCTTCCTGGTAGAACCTACACAGGGTTTCATCCGCTAGGCCTATCAGACTCATATATGTCTCTTTAGTCGGCAATGTCCTGTTAGTAGTCCTACTATGATTCTTATTGACTTCCGATTATAATTTACAAGTTTGCTGTTAATTTTGCCGAAGGGGGCTAATTCATCTGCCATCTCGTTGCCTCATGGCCTTCGTGTCCTGGCAACCACGCCAATGTCACTTTTATATTAAGCCTTCCCATTTTGTTCAACAGACTTATACAGTCCAATACTAACGTTGATGTTACTATATTGGAAGATACTGCTTTGATTGATGCTTGGCGATCGAAGTAGATAACGACTGTCTTGTTGCTCATCTTCCTCCTGATCATTTCCTCTATACAGAGGATGATGGCTGTAATTTTCGCCTGAAATACTATGGCGAGTGTGCCCAGAGTGTACCCCACAAAACACCATGCATCAAAAGCTTTAGAAGTAACTTAACCTAAAAGAAGAATAGTAATAAAAAACGGAAAAGCACTAAAAACAGATTACGAAATATTTACAAATACAGAACAAAAACAAGCACAGGCTGAGATCTAAAAAGATAACACTATAGAAAATAATTATATAAATAAAAAAGCATTAAAATATCTTTAAGAATATTTACTGAAAACAGGTAAAGGAAATGTTTAGAAAGGGAAAAAATAACGAAAACGAGCATATCCATGCACTAAACACAACATATCAAAGAGAGAAGAACACAAATGATAGCAAGCATATTCATGATAAACACAATATATGAAAAGAGCAAAACTACAAAATGTACTTTGATCAAAAAACGTTCAAGTTGTCTAATACAATTTTTGTTAATGAAAAACGAATGAAAACGAGTATTTCCCTCCGCAAACATAACATAATAAAATTGCGACAAAATACCAAAGACAATACCATAGATATACAAAATAAAAGAAACACCACAAAAATCAAGCACATATAAAAAACGCAAAACTACAAAAGCAAGTGAATAATATAAAATAAGAAAGCCTCATATTAAAAAATTTAAACAATTAATGAAAGCAAGCAAATTTGTCCGCAAAAGGCAATCAATATATTAAAAATGCCTAAATCTACAAGAAGTTAGAAAAACTTAAGAGAAAATATTTAAGCTCTCCGATAAAATCGTTATTGAAAAGAGATCCAGGAAAAATGTAGAAAGCGAAAAAAAGAAATAAACACATCCGTCCACAAACTCAACAGGAAAAAAGACGCAAAACTATACTATAAAAGGAATATAAAACAATAAAGTACTGAAATTAAATTGAACAAAAAAAGCAAGAAAAGCAGCATAATATATCAAAAACTCCCAAAACTATAAAAAAGTAGAATAATGAAACAAGAAACAATTAAGTTATCCAATAAAATGTTTATTGAAAAGATATCATAAAAATATTGAGGAAGGAAAAATAATGAAAACATCCGTAAAGGAAAGGAGGAAGATGAAGCAAAAAGTTGCTCAAATTAAAGAGAACAAACGAAAGAAAGCATATTCGTTCGCTGAATGTAATATATTAAATAGGCACAAAATTATACAAAACTGAGAATAGAAAACAATGATTGAATTAAATACAGGAAAAATAAATGAAGGCAAGAGTATACACGCAAAAAGGAAAACAATATTGCTTTCACTTGTAAATACTCGCTAATCGACATACATCAAAAACATTCAAAACACAAAAAAGTAGAATAATGAAACAGATCATGAAGACGTTTTGGCTGGGAAAAAATAATGGAAACATACGTTTGCACCTATAAAATAAAGTAGGAATATGAAAGAACAACAAATGAAAGCAAGCATATCCGTCTGCCATAGGGAATCAATATATTAAAAAGACACAAACCTACAAGAAAAATAGACAAATTTAATAAAAAAACATTTAAGTTATCCCATAAAATTACGATTGAAAGCAGATTCTGGAAATATTTAGAAATAAGCACATCCGTCCACTAAAATCAACGATAAAAGGAAGTAGGAATATAAAACAAAAAAATACTGAAATTAAATTGAGAAAAAAAAAACAGAAAAGCAAGCAAGTACTCGCTAAAAATAATATATCAAAAACTCCCAAAACTACAAAAAGTAGAATAATGAAAAAAGAAACAATTAAGATCCAATAAAATGTTTATCGAAACGAGATAATGACAAGGTTTAGAAAGGAAAAGAAAATGAAAACATCCGCTTAAAACTACAAAAAAAAGTATGAACCATAAAATTACAAAGAAATAAATGAAAGAACGTATATTCGTCCGCTGAATGCAATATATTAAAAATGCACCAACTATAAAATAATGGGAATAAAAAACAAAAAAGTTGAATAAAATTAAATAGATGAAAAACAAATGAAGGCAAGAATATACACGCCAAACATCATATATCAAAAAGGAAAGCCACTACAAATAGGTAAGATATTAACCAACAAACATTTGTTTTCCAATAAAGTGTTTATTGAAATCAGATTAGAGAAAAATTTGGAAAGGGACAGAAATAATTAGACCGAGCCTCTTATTCTCTGTTAAACTTAACATATCAAAAAGGGGCAAAATTAGAAAAAAAAAGGTGGAATATAAAACAAAAAAGGACTCTAATTAAATAAAGAATAAAACAAGTTGCTTTCGCTTGTCAGTACTTGCCAAACACAATATATCAAAAACAGTCAAAACACAAAAGAAATAGAATAATGAAACAGATCATGGAGACGTTTTTGGAAGGAAAAAATACTTAATGAAAACATCCGTTAACGACTATAAAATATAGTAGGAATATGAAAGAACAACAAATGAAAGCAAGCATATTCGTCCGCTGAAAGCAAAATATTAAAAAGTCAAAAAACTACAAACAAGTAGAAATATAAATCAAAAAAACATTTAGGTTATTCAATAAAATCACTGTCTGAAGAGATTATGGAAACATTTAGAAAACGAAAGAATTCGCTCACTAAACTCAATATTCAAAAAGTGAGAATAAAAAACAAAAAAAGACTGACATTAAATCGAAAAAAAAACGTTGAAGGCAAAAATGAACATGAACGCCAAAGACGGTAATTACAAAGAAAATGATAAACCAAAAACGACTCAAATGAAGCAGAAAAAAAAAACAAGTGAAAGCAGGCAAGTACTCCCTAATACAATATATCAAAAAGATCCAAAAGTAAAAAAAATAAGATAATAAAATAAGAAACAATTGAAATGTTTATTGAATAGAGATCACGTCTAGATAGGAAACAAAATTAAAACGTCCACTAAACACTGCAAAATGAAGTAAGCGTATGAATAAAAAAAAAGAAACAAATGAAAACATGCATATTCGTGCGCAATATATTAAAAAGGCGCAAAACTACACAAAAGTAGAAACATTAAACAAAAAATATTTTGGATTAAATTGTTATTGAAAACCATGTAAACGTTGAGCAAGGGATAATGTGATGGAAACAGGTATTTGCGTCGGCCAAGCACAACGTATCAAAGAGACGCCATACGACAAAAAATTGAAATTATATAGAGAAAAAGCAAATTAAAGCAAACATATACATGCTAGAGAAAAAGCATATAAAAAAGGCTCACCATTATATAAAAAGAGGCAAATTAAATGGAAACTCTGAAGTGATCAAATCAATAAAAAGTACTAAAAAGATTAGGAAAACGTACAGACAGAGAAAAACCAGAGAGAATAGAATAGCATATCCATCCTCTAAACACAACACATAAGAAAAACGCAAAACTGCAGTAAAAAATAGGAATATAAACGAAAATAAGACACAAATTAAAAATAGAGAAAAAGAAAGATTACTGTAGAAAAGTAGCGATATAAAGCATGCCAGCGCTGAAGTTATTATTAAGATAAAATTCATTGAAATCAGAGAAAGTACCAGAACTTCTAAAACGAGAAAGAAATCATAAAAAGCCCGCTAAACAAATATATCAAAATGACGCTAAACTATTAAAAACATAGCAATGTAAAGCAAAAAAAGCCTCAATTTATTTTAAAAAGGGTAGATTTTGAAAACATTAAGAAAGGGAACAAACGGAATAAAACATGCATTAACAAAATTAAAATATGCAAAACTACCAAAAAGTAGGAGAACAATCGATTTGTATAAAAGATGATTATCAAAATAAAATTTATTTTCGATGTGTAAAGAGTAAAGAGTGATGTAGCCTTCAGAGAATTTTCTCAATTTTCCCTTTTTAGGATATTTAACATTACTTATACAAAGACAAAAAAATATTGTTCTTTAAAACCCGACAAAAAAAATTTTGGGACTTATTCCGAAAGTAGCCAGTGCAAGCTCTAAATTACATGTTATTTTTTACAAAATTTGCCCTATTACAAAATATGTTTTTTATTATTATTATTGTTATTTATTATTACGTTGTTTTTGACAATAATTTTTACTGTCAACAATATAACTTATTTTTGTTTTCTTATTTTCTAACACTGTTCGTTATTTCGTTATGTGGTTAATTAATATTTTTTAAAATTATTAGTTATTGTTCGTTTAATATCTTTTATTTTTAACAAATACTCTACGCAGAGTACGAGGGCATAGAAGAGTCACAGCCATTATTTACTGCTAATTTACACATTTTCTATTAGTTATAAATAAAATAGACAGAAAAAACTGCAGCTATATCTGATATACAGGGCGAACGTAAAATATCGGGAACTTCTTCATTTTTTATGAAGAGCTAAATCTTTCAACGCACAAACGAGTGTAATCTTTATGAATAATTGACTTAATCAAAAGTTATCGATTTTCCAATCCGATCCTGCATAGAAATCCGTCGGCAAATGAACAGTTCCCTCGGTGGTCACGCCGTATAAAAACTCTGTTTCAAATTTACCCAATTTAGAATGGAATTTGTTTATGATGTGACAATTAGGATACAGTGGGCGGCGAACGATTTCAAAGGCGCCGACAAAGGTTCTAAAACCAGACTAAAATATTGTTGTCTAACAAGGAATTATAGGACTAAAGAATGTTCCTTCTATTTGCCGAAAGTGCTGAAATAATCAGGAATGCCGTCAGTGGCGGTCCAAAGTACGCACGCCAACGGGGGATCGTTTAGATATCAGTAAATTTTAATAACATATTTCACCTAGCAATGTTACGAAATTACTAAATTTACTAAGGTATGGTTATCAACATCAACTTAGAGAGGAAAAGAGACAAAATCATTACTCACTTAAAACCCTATTAATTGATTGCGGAGTATGTGCGGTATTGCGCGATTGCAGTAGGTTTCATATAAGAAATTTTCGGTTTACCCTCGTAATTAAGTCAATTTTCATTTAATTGTTGCAAGCTGATGAAAGGTTTAAGAGACTGAATGAAAATAATATAAATAAAGCAGCCAAAAAATATATATATCCAATCAAGGGATAAGTTAACAGGCGACAAATCCGGTGAACGAACCGGCCATTCGGTTGGATCGCGACTGCCCATCCGTCGATCAATGTGATAGAAAAAGATAAACTTAGTATTTATATTTTTGTTCTTAGTCAAAATATGTAATTAATTTAGAAAATTAAATAAAGGTGAATTTTTTCATTAAAATATCTATTCATATTTTTTAAATACATCTCCCTATATATTTATTTATATATTTTAGGTGGACCTCCTTTTGTTGATTTCAAATGCGAGCCCTAACTTCAAAAATAAAGAAGAAAAATACTTAAAATTGTGCCATAAAATCAATGTAAAACTTGTTAAATGTTCTCCGTCAACCACATTAGTCTTTATATTTTTCCTTTTACTTTTTTTTTACCAAAAAAGCGTTGCCATAACTCGTTATATTTGTAGGCATTAATTCTTTAAATGCGAGTACCTGCATTTCTATAACCTTTTATATCGATTTATTTGGTTGTAATAAAAAGGGGAAAAGTAGTTAAAACTGAGCCATCGTTAAACCAATGTGCGAGAAAAAACAAAGCTCGCATATTGTTCTTTCTAATTTTCTTCTTATTGAAAATATGTAACAGAATTGATAATCAACTCAGATAAAAATTTTTTACTTAAGCAGCGTTGTCATGTCTTGCTATTAAGTAAATTTATGATTTTTTAGATTTCTTTTCAAAACCTTTCGACCTTCACAAACCGTGATAGATACTGATATTTATTACTCCGGGTGAAGTTTGTGCGTCCACCAAAGACAGTCCCTGAATCCCACTTCTGAAGATAAATATAAAACACGCGTCGGCGATTTATTTACTGGACAAACACGAAACGTGATATTTTACCGAGAAGTGTATTCACAGATTCGGTGCTGCAGTTGTCACTTTTAGCAAGTTGGTGTTTGTCTAGGATTTGACTGCCTTTTTAAAAATGGGTCTGGAATCAGCATTTATTGCGGTTCTAATATAATAAGATTGTTTGCGTTAGGTAACTCGTATAACTTGACAAAGGTCTGTTCAGATTTAGCGTTTGATTTTATTGTATCCGCTTTATTTCTTTATTACCTATTGACTTGTTGGTTTTGTTGTTGGTTATTCGTTCCTCTCAATATTTGATGTTGTATTTACTGATATCAACAAAAATATTGTCTTTCGTCCGTCATTTTCATTTTAGTGCTATTTTTTTCTGAGCTTATAATTAATTTTAAGCAATTTTCATTATTATTATTGTTATTTTTTTTTTGTTTTCCTGTGATTTATTTATTTATTTCATGCCTTCGTATATTTTTATGACTAACCCTAACAAACCCAGACAACACAATTTGTATCCAGAAATGTTCCGGTTGTGCATGAAAGAAGTAAGCATATCCGCCCACTTAGCGCAACATTCAAAAATACACATCAGATCTATAAAAAAGTGAGAATAAAAAACAAAAAAGGACTGAAAATAAATAGAGACAAAAAATGAAAGCTAGAATGAATATGCACTCCAAAAAGGAGCAAAACTACAAAAATTGAAAAATAAACCACAAAACATTTGTTATCCAGATCACGGAAACTGATAAAAAAAAGAATAAAACTGTGTATTTCACTCTACTGAATATACCTAACATAACAAGAACGCAAAAAATGCAGGAATATAAAATAAAGAAGGGTTTCAAATTAATTAGAGAAAATAGCACGTACTCGCTTAACACAATATATTAAAAGCACCCAAAACTACAAAAAGATAGAATAATGAAACAAGAAAAAAGAGGAATAGATCAAGAAACGTTACGGCAAAAATAATGAAAACATCTGCTAAACGCTAGAAAAGGAGGTGAGAATATGGAGCAAAAAATACTCAAATCAAAAATAGGAAAAGAAATAAATGAGAATAGAGGACAAAAAAGGAATTAAGTTAAATAAAGAAAAATAAAAGAATGCAAAGATTTGAAGGCTATAAAAAGAACAAAAACAAGCATTCGATTCTGCTAAATATATCCATATCAACGAGATACAAACCTAAAACAGACAGTAGGAATATAAATCAAATTAAATAGAGCAAAAAACAAGTGGAAGAGAGCATGCAAGTGCTCGCTTGACACAATAGGTACATCAAAAACACCCAAAACCACAAATTTGGAATAATAAAAAATGAGAATTTTATTGAAAACAGATCAGGAAAACGTTTAAAAAAGATTAAATATATAAAAATGAAAACAACCGTTGAACACGTTTGATTTTATTGTACCGGCTTTGTTACCTTTTGAGTTGTTGATTTTGTTGTTAGTTATTCATCCATCTCGATATTTGATATATAATGCACTGATGCCGACAAAAATATTTTCTTTCGTCCGTCATTTTCATTTTAGTGGTAGTTTTTCTGAGATGTGTAGATATGGCTTATACTTAATCAATTTTGTGACAATTTTCTTTATCTACCATTAGAATAAATCCATTTTCATTATTATTATTGTTAATTTTTTGTTTGTTTTTCTTATATTTTTTTTAAAACTTCTTCTATGACTAACAAAACTATAACCCAAATTAACCCAGACAATCAATTTGTATTCACTTAATATAACATTCGAAAAGACACATCAGATAAATATAAAAATGTTGGACTGAAATTAAATAGATAAAAAACAAATGAAAGCAAGAATGAATATACACGCCCAAAAGGAGCAAAACTACAAAAATTACAAATTAAACCAAAAAACATTTGTTATACAAATCACGGAAACTGGTAAAAAGGAGTAAAACCGAACATTTCATTCTGCTAAACATAACATAATAAAAAACGCAAAAATAAAACAAAAAAAAACTTAAATTAAATAGGGAAAAGAACAAGTGAAAGCAATCAAGTACTCGCTAAACATAATAAGTATGTCAAAATTACCCAAAACTAACTAAAAAAGGTAGAATAATGAAAGTATCGAAAATAGATCATGGAAACTTTTAGACAAAAATAATGAAAATATCCGCTAAACGCTGGGTAAGAAAGTGGGAATATGGAATTAAAAAAATACTCAAATCAAATAGAGAAAAAGATACTAATGAAAGCAAAAATAGTCTTCCGCTAAAGGCAACATATTAATGAGGTACTATAAAAAAGTGAGATAGAGAACAAAAAAAACAATGAAGTTAAATAAAGAAAAACCAATGAAAACAAATATTAGAAAGGGATAAAAAATTAAAAACAAGTATTTGATTCTGCTAAATATAATATATCAAAGATATATAAAACTAAAACAGAAAGTAGGAATATAAAGCAAAAAACAAGTGAAAGAGAACAAGCAAGTACCTACTCGCTAAACACAACATATCAAAAATACCCAAAACTACAAAAAATTAGAATAATGAAAAGAGCTGCAATTGAATTATCCAATAAAATATTTTATTAAAAACAGATCATGGAAACGTTTAGGAACGATTAAATAATAAAAACATCCGCTGAACTCGTTTTATTTTATTATACTGGCTTATTACCTTTTGAATTGTGGATTTTCTTTTTGATTATTCATTCCTTTCCATGGAAACTTTTAATCATAAATAGTGAAAAAATCCGCAAAGCGCTAGAAAAGAAGGTGGGAACGTGGAACAAAAAATACCCAAATCAAAAAGAGGAAAAGAAAGTAATGAATGCAAGAATATTCTTCCGCTAAACGCAACATATTAAAGGTGATCAATACTATAAAAAAGTGAGAATAGAAAACAAAAAAAGCAATCAATTTAAATAAAGAAAAACGAATGAAAAGAAACGGATGAAAATAAAAACAAGTATTTGATAATTAGATTTGCTAAATATTACATCAAAGAGATATAAAACTACAACAGAAATGGGAATATAAAGTAAAAAATATGTGAAAGAGAACAAGCAAGTACTGGCTAAACACAATAATCAAAAAGACTCAAAACTACAAAAAAGGTAGAATAATGAAAAAGCTTCAATTCAATTATCTAATAAAATATTTTATCAAAAACAGATCATGGAAACGTTTAGAAAGGATTAAATAATAAAAACATCCGCTGAACACGTTTGATTTTATTATACCGGCTTATTATCTTTTGAAATGTCGATTTTGTTGTTGATTATTCATTCCTTTCCATGGAAACTTTAAATCATAAATGATGAAAACATCCGCTAAGTGCTAGAAAGGAAGGTGAGAATGTAGAAAAAAATACCAAAATCAAAAAGAGGAAGAGAAAGTAATGAAAGCAAAAATATTCTTTCGCTAAACACAACATATTAAAGATGATCAACACTAAAAAAAAAGTGAGAATAGAAAACAAAAAAAGCAATGAAGTTAAATAAAAAACAACAAATGAAAGCAAATATTAAAAAGGGATAAAAAAATAAAAACAAGTATTTGATTCTGCTAAATATAACATATCAAAGAGATACAAAACTAAAACAGAAAGTAGAAATATAAAGCAAAAAGCTCAAAATAAATAAAGCAAAAAACAAGTGAAAGAGAACAAGCAAGGACTCGCTAAACACAATAAGTATATCAAAACACCCAAAACCATAAAAAGAAGAATAATGAAAAAAGAAGCGATTAAGATATACAATAAAATATTTTATTGAAAAAAGATCATGGAAACGTTTAGGAAGGATTTAATTTTATTACACCTTTTGAATTGTTGATTTTGTTGTTGATTACTAATTTCTTTCGATATTTGATGTTTTATGCACTGAAAAATGTTCGTCCTTCATTTTCATTTTAGTGTTATTTTTTCTGCGATGTGTAGGATATGTTATAATAAAGTCATTTTCATTGTTATTATTGTCCATTTTTTGTTTGCTTTCAAGTTTTTATTGTATGTGCTGTGATATTTTTGTCTATGACTCTCAAGCAAGCGCATCAGTCATCAGACAACACAATTTGTATCTTAAAGCGTTACGGTTGTGCATGAATGATTTATGGAAGTCCACTGGTTAGTAGTGGTTAGACCATTGGACGATTGAAGACGATCGATAATTTATGGATATCTAATCTATTTTTTGAGAGACCAGTGGATAACATATTCATAACGTCCATTTTTTACGAAAATTAATCTGGCAGTCCTTATTTTTATTTTAATGCCCAGGAGTTATATAAATCTAAATATCCATTGGACGTCCATTTAATCAAAACCTATCACCTTAAATCAGTCAAATAAAATCTTTCATCAACAAAAGACGTCGCGTCTTGTAGCAAGTGAACGTCACGGCACCCATGGCAACCGCAACCAAGACCGTTAAACAGGCCAACCACAACCAATCGAATGACAAATGACAGTTAAAGTATGGTTTATCTGTCAACGTCAGGTCATAGTGGATTTTTAGTACTTTTTAGTAGATTTACTGAAAATATAAGGTCATAATATATGTTCAAATAATATTAATCCATAAAAACGCAGTAGTGTCGTTAACTCCTGGAAAATAAACAAAATTTAAAGCATACTAAACGAAGAAAAAATAGCGACCGCGCGGCGTTTGGCAAAGCAATATCACAAAGCAAATCCGGCAATAAAGTTGTATGGTGTTCATTATAAAATAAAAAACCCCTACTTGTTAGCATTCTATGTAATTACACTATCTCGCTCTTCCCATCCGCATCGTCTTTCGTCCTTTTCGCTCTCGCACACGTGACGTAGCCCCGTTTCACGGCGGCATCGCGTAGTGGGCGATACCTTTATTTAATGGAACACCCAGATCGAGTTGGCGGCGTCTTTGAAATCACTGACGGTCGTTGATTTTGACGTTAGTCTGGTGGTAGGGACATTGATGGATTGTGTCGATATGTATCGTATCTCGATTTATCGATACGCATTCGAGGATCATCATTGGGATATCGGGAATCAAGCATCCCGCTAAAACGATATCATATATATTTAATTCAGCCATTAGTTTTCTGAAATTGAAGAACGTAATAGCTACTTACGCGTTAATGCTCGTTATAAAGTGATTTGACAACGATATCTTGCTAAAGTTAAAGAACTACTTACGTGCTAGAGCACTTTAAATTATCTCTACAGAGATAGCTTCTCATCAAGTACCTAAATTTTACTTAGGTTAAAGTTCATTAAATTCTAGTTACAATGATTCATACTTTAGCCATTAGTTTTCTGAAATTAAAGCTACTTACGAGTTAAAGGTCGTTAAAGTCTTTTGACGACCATATCTTGCTAAAGCTAAAGATTTTAATAAAATAGCCACTTACGTATTAAGGCTCATTAAATTGTCTTTTAAGTTCTTCATTTTGGGTCAGTAGTTTATCTAAAGCTAAAGAATGTATCCAAAAAGCTACTTACGTGTTAGAGCAGTTTAAATTACCTTTATCGTTGGATAACTTCTATTTATAATTTAGGCCGTTAGTATTTTAAAGCTAAAGAATCTAACTAAATAGCTCCTTAGGTTAAAGTTCATTAAATGCTCGTTACAATGATATTATACTTTTTACCTTAGCCATTAATTTTCTGAAATTAAAGCTACTTACGTGTTAAAGTTCGTTAAAAGCTTTTCACGACGATATCTTGCTAGAACTAAATAATTTAATTAAATAGCCACTTACGTATTAAA
Source organism: Pissodes strobi (assembly GCA_016904865.1). Taxonomy (NCBI): domain Eukaryota; kingdom Metazoa; phylum Arthropoda; class Insecta; order Coleoptera; family Curculionidae; genus Pissodes; species Pissodes strobi. The sequence goes on from MU184178.1 coordinate 198,278, forward strand.
GCTCATTAAATTGGCATTTAAGAGTGGCTAATTTGGACCAGTAGTTCATCTGAAGCTGAAGGATGTATCTAAAAAGCTACTTAAGTGTTAGAGCAGTTTAAATTATCTTTACAATGTCATCTTCTTTTTTTATGTTAGCACTAAAGGGAGATCCTATGGCGTTCGACGAGCGGTGTGTGTGCGAAGATGTTGATTGACACGGTTCTTGAATAGTTGTAGGTTATAATTAGGGGGAAACAGATGTCCTCGGAGTGAGTTCCACAGTGATGCAGTGCGCCAGACAGAGCAGTTCTTGTAAAACGATGTTCTAGGTGTTTCCAGTTGTACGACGAACTGGTGCGCTCTTGCCGTCTGTCGTGACTGTCTGACACACGTTGCCAGGGGCGGGCCAAATCCTGGGAACATCTGCCGTGAAAGTATCTGTAAAACAGGGACATCTCGGCCGCATGTCTGCGGTGTTCCAGACTATCCAGATTCCCGGTCAACTCCGGGTCGCCGCGTATTTTGATAATTTAGGCCGTTAGTATTTTAAAGCTAAATAATTTAACCTACTTAGGATAAAATTCATTAAATTCTCGGTACGACGATATCATACTTTTTAATTCAGCCGTTATTTTTCTGGAATTGAAGAACTTAAGGTACTTAAAGTATTTTAACAAGGATCTCTTTCTAAAGCTAAATAGTTACTTAGGTACTAAAGCTCATTAAAATACCTTTAAAAGGTCGCGAATTTGAGCCAGTAGTTAACCAAAGCTGAAAAATGTATCCAATGATATCTTCTCTTTTAATTTATGCCGTTGGTATTTTATATAAAGCACCCAGTGAAGTAGCTACTTAGATTAAAGATTGTTAATTCACGTAACATCGATATCATACTTTTTTAATGTAGCCATCAATTTATAGCTACTTAAAGTCTTTTGAATACGACATTTTGTTAAAGCTAAAGAATTTATCGAAATAGCTACTCACGTATTAAAGCTCATTAAATTGTCTTTTAAGGGTCGCTTATAATGAGCAGTTATTTAAAGCTGAAGAATATATCCAAAGAGCCCACTCACTTGTTAAAACACTTTAAATTCTCTTTACTAAGATGTCTTCTTCTTAATTTAGGCTGTTAATATTTTAAGACTATAGCTGAAGAATTTAACGAGCTAATATTAAGGCTCATTAAATTACCTATGTTTTAAAGCTCGGTAATTTAAGCCAGCTGAAGAATATATATCTAAACAGCCACTCACTTGTTAAAACACTTTAAATCCGCTTTACAACGATATCTTCTTTTTAATTTAGGCGGTTAATATTTTAGGGCTAAAGCTGAATAATTTAAACAAATAGCTACTCACGTATTAAGGCTCATTAAATTTTCTTTTAAAGCTCGCTAGTTTAGGCGAGTAGTTATCGAAAGCTGAATAAATATATCCAAACAGCTACTCACGTGTTAAAGCGCTTTAAATTATCTTATGCCGATATCTTCATTTTTTAATTTGGGTCCTAAGAATTTTAGAGCTAAAACATCTAACCATTTGAAGAACTTAACGTAATAGCTACTTACGTGTTAAAGCTCGTTTAAAGCATTTTGACCTAAAGCTAAATATTTTATGGAAATGGCTACTTACGAGCTAGTTGATTAATACTTGAATGATGCCCTTAGCTATTTCCCTACAATACAGCAAAATCTTGCTTGAACACATTTTTGTGGATAAGTTACAGCAGAACCTATAAAATACGTATACAAATAACACTTCAAAATTAAGTCTAATGAAGGTAAATCTGGTGGCCGCGGGGGCTAAATAAAAATATACTTATCTCAAATTTGCTTATAAGCAAAACTCCACATTCAGCCTTGTGGTTTGTAATAGTGCGCAATGATTTCTAATTGTTTTTTAACTACGCATAGTTAGTGCGGCTTAGGCGACAATATGTTGTAAAGATATATGTTTTATGACAGAACATAACTCTGAGACAATAAAATGTTGGACAATGGGACGCACAACTTTACGTCTTCGAGTAAGCAGTTTTTTTTTCGCTTGATATTTAAATTGTTTATAAACTGTCTTAATATTCAATAAAATCGATACTTCAACATCCTAATCGACACTTCTGTATCTGCTTATAGACACAAATCAAATGAACACTAAAATTATTAAATACCTTCTCCTCCGGTATAGTATGCGAGTATTTTTAACGATGAAAGATGTAATCGTTCTTTGAGAGCCCGGTTTTAGAAGAAAATAAAGCAGGATTCGCTACGGCCAAGATCCCTCTCTAACGAAGCCCCTTACCAACGAGATGTATTTATATCCTATACCACCTTAACCCTAACTATGTTCAGAGCCAAAGCGTGTCCGCTCGAGACACTAATTGCCAACTTCTAAAACAATAAATTACGCTCTAACGTATGATTCCCGCAGATGTGCAATACGTTATCTACGAAAAAGAGGTAGTGAATATTAATTATTTCGTTGGTTTTGAAAAATAGCCGTATTATATCCATTTGTCGAAACGGAGCCTCCAAATAAAAGTCAAGCAACGAATGAATGTATTTTTCATGAGTAGGTAATTCCGAAGAATAATAAACTAGAAAAGGATGGTTATTTTCCATAAGAGCCTATGTTCACTTACTATCGGCCCGTACCCCGTGGTCCCCTCACCCACATCTTCGTCGCTGTGATGTCGCTGCGCGACGAACGGCTTTATGTTTTCGTTGGTTTTGTATTTATTTAATATATTTTCGTACGTTTTAATAACTTTGATAGTTGTGTTTTGGCCAAAATAATAAACTAGACATTATTATTCTTGGTGTTTTGGTGCTTTGAACATTGAGAAACTTGATAATTATTATATTTATCATTTGATCCTAAAGAAATGCCCATAAATTGATGATTAAAGCTGAGACCGTAGTACCTGTTTTGCAGAGGTGGTACTTTTCAATGTAGTGTTTTTATTTATTTACTTTATTATAAATAAAGTAGGAAACACTTAAATTGGTTTTAAATGTCATAAAGTCTACCTAATATTGTAGAGAAGTTGTCAAAGTGAGGATTGTATTACACAGTGTGTCACTTTGCTATTTAGGTTTTAAACAATATTTTTAAAAATGTAGGTATGATCACGTACATACACTGGAAAGTAATTCTTATTTATACATTGTATAATTTCCTTAGATTGTGACCTTGCTTATGACGTTAGAATATCATAAATATATTTTGTCATACAGCAATCACCACACTATGGAAAAACCAGTGTCAAATCGTATATTAAGAATTTTTCATTCATTAGCACCCATGTGATTAGCATTATGAATTTAACAGTTACTAGTTAATTCACACATATTATAAAACTAAGGCTTTCTAAATTCAATTTTATTTTCCATAATTGCATACTTAATCTGAGCTTTCCTATCGTTAACATTATTTTTTTCTTTATGCGCTAAATTCCATAAAGAATAATATTTTCTGAGAAGCAATTATTAAGCTTTTCCAAATTATGCATACCCTTTTGGCCCACACTCTATAAAAGAGTTAAGTCAGATTTTATTTTATTTTTATCTGTTTTTATCTCATAAACTCATACTCTTAAAGTAATTTTTCATACAAGATTTAATAATCCCCGAATCGTTATACATCTATTTACTTTTTGCTTATCCAGGTTTATTTAAAAGTTTGTAATTTTTTTTCCATTCTTTATGAACAACTGGCAACACTGCTTGATTTTCACTAACAAAAATAACTTTCTGAAAAAATCTGCTCTATTATAAGATGAGATCACTCGAGCTAAGGCTCTCGAGCTACTATCAGATTGTTTGAAAATCCTTATTTTGTGCCAATCGGCGGAATTTCTAAAATGTACTTTAGCTATCGTTTTAGAGGAAGCTTCAGGAATTGTATTTCTCGTACCGATTCCAGACTATTTCCTAACTCCTAACAAACACCACATTTTATGCGGCAAAATTTTAGTCTATACTATTATAGCAAAGTTATCTGACTTGTCAGAATCTCGAGAATCTAAGGGAAAATGTCTAAATGCGGCAACAACGCCGATTATTATGGCATAGGCATTCTCATTTATATTCGTTAGCACATAATGGGTAATTAATTTCGTTTCTGTAAAAAAAATCCAGAAATTGAATATAATGATTTTTCATGAAATGAACTTAAATATTTGTGAATATTGAGGATCCAAATTATTAATATAGTAATACTTAGAGGCGTAACCATCCCCAAAGCAACGATGCCAAGCTAGGGCGTGTTTCCCTCCTAGGCGTACTTAAAGGGTTATATTGCTGCGGCATTGTTCTTATGTGGGTTATTTTGGGTTAGTTGTTCACCTATTAAAAATATTTCGATTACCTTATCCAACACAGATTTACTTAGACCAGATACGCAAATCCAACGAAGCGCTCCGGGTTAATTCTCGTGACCTTGTAGAGCGGAAATCGGTTGTTGCACCCTAAGAGTGGAAGTAATAGAGGGACGTCGGTTGCACCAATATAATAATTTATTATTAGAAAATTACTTATTATATCAAAGGAGATTTGAAAATATATATTCATCAAGATGCATGTATAGTATATCTAATAAAAATTGAACAAGCATACAAACCGCCAAGATGCTACATGAAATGGATATTGGATTAATGTGTAGCCTAAGCCCAATATTTACTTAATGTAGCGACTTGTAGATTTTTATATCGGTTCAATTTAGATTATATTTTGAACCTCCATCTATCTCATTTATTTAAAGATATATTAAAAAAACTTTCAATAGAGAAGGTATAGGATTTTTTATGAATGTTTATAACATGATACTTATCAGAAAAAGAAGATTAAGATCGATTACGGTAAGAAATAATTTAATTTTATTATCCATTTAAAATTTGGAACTGAAACACATTTTTAAGTCTAAACAAGGAAAATAGTCTTGCCCGTCCCGTACGGCTTTCCCATATGTATGTTACGGTTCTCGTGCCAACTTCGTCGCGTGGCTACGTCACGACAGAGTAGTTGTCAGTGAAAAAAATCCGGTTGATGTAACCATCCTTCTCTAGTTTATTATTCTTGGGTAATTCCCACACTTCCGGTAAAATTGGTCGTATTAAAGTTAAGTTTTTATAGTTTTCATCGTGGATAAAACAGTTAAGGACTACATTATTCGATAGTATTATCCGCTTGGTCAATTTATTTCATTTATTGGGCGTTTATTTATTACTTTCCCAAAGTAAACCATTTTAAGGAGAAACTTAAAATATCCAGGGGAGCATGAAAAATCCCTTTATTTCTAAAGGCGACAAAAGTACCTAGGACGTGGGGAATTTCCTTAAATCTGACATCACTGCAGCAAAGTCGACAATGGAAAACTAAATATTTCTATAAAATCAAAAATTTTCATATATGCACTGATGTCAGATTTAGGAAAATGTTCGTAGTTCTAGGTATTAGTTTTGAAAAAACCCGTCGAAACGGAGCTTCCAAATAAAAGTCGAGCAACTAATGTAAGGTGTTAACGCAACACACGCTAATTGGCGTGGGACTTCCAACAGGAGCGGACGATTGCTATACAGGTTAGTGGAGCAAAACATTGACTTAGTCTACTATCAAACTCCCAATCCTATACATTATCACGACGCTTTTTCCAATCCATCGTTTCTGGATATTCCTCTTACTCGAGGAATAACCGCTGCCTCAACTCTCGTAGAGTTGAATGAGCCCAACTCGGATCACCTTCCAATCAAGATTAGCCTGTACACCAGGCTATAGTATGAACTGGAATCTATCCGCTCGTATAGAAATCTTGATTGGAGGGAGTTCCGGGCGAGGCTCAATCAAGCAACGGTTATTCCAAGACAAATAGACTCTATCCCAGAACTTGAGAGCGAGGTGCAAGCTCTAGTCACCAGCATCCAGCGCGTCAGAGACGCAATCTGCCCGATTGTCAGAAAACAGCCGTTTACTGACACTCTCCCTGAACCTATCCTAGACCTAATCACCTTCCGCAACCGTATCCGGCGTAGATGGCAACGTACAAGAGCAGAAAATGATTGGTTGCGTGTCACAGCGCTAACAGGGACGATCAAGGCTAAGATCTCCATCTACAGAAATGAGAAGTGGATGGCCTATATTAATACCATAGGCCGACACGACGGCTTGCTGTAAAAGCTCACCAAGCAGGTTCGCGGAGGCACCGCAATTTTTCCTGAAATACAACATCGTGGGGATGTATTTACGGACAATGCTGGGAAAGCGGAGGCCTTCGCGAGCTATAGGGGGGACGTCTTCAACGAGACGCCGAATTCCACGCCATTTCACACCTATGTAGACACAGTAGTGGAAAGCTTTACATCCATTAAGTACCCGATTGCCCCTGCGGTGCTTGATAGGCTGCTAGTCACTCCTGCTGAAATTAGGAGATTTCTTCGTCGTCTGCCCGGAAACAAAGCCCCTGGCCCTGACGGTATTCCGTATATTCTTCTAAAGAATATGCCGAATAAGACCGTCATCCACTTAATGCACATCATAAATACAATTTTACGCCTACAACACTTTCCGCTCCCTTGGAAGAAAGCGGTGATAATACTGTTTCCTAAGCCGGGCAAGGATGCGAGGCTTACGTCCTCGTATCGGCCAATATCGTTGCTCGATACGCTCGGCAAACTAACCGAAAAGCTCATCATGTCGAGGATTAGCAGTATCGTTGAGAGTCTTCGGATTCTACCCCCGGAGCAGTTCGGTTTTCGCCGCAGTCATAGCACTACTATGCTCGCGGCGAAGGTCGCACAGGATGCTCTGAACGGCTTCAATGAGGCCAAGGCAACGGCATTGTTGCTACTCGACATTGAGAAAGCATTCGACAGGGTATGGCACAATGGGCTGATATATAAGCTTTTTGCTATCCATGGAATGCCTTTACATCTAGCATCCCTCATTGCGTCGTACCTTGCGAATCGCTCATTTTCGGTTAACATTCATGGCGATATTTCGGGACCTAGACAGATCATGTCTGGAGTGCCCCAAGGAACAGTTTTGTCACCGCAACTATTCAGTCATTTTATAACTGACTTCCCGTCTCATTCTGCAAATTCCTTTGCCTTGTACGCTGATGACACGGTGATATACTCACAGTCATCAGACGTGCAGGTAACAAAACGGAATCTCGAACACCATCTCACCCTTCTAACCCCCTATTACAGGGATTGGAAAATAACCTTAAATGCGTCGAAAACAGAACTAGGTATATTGATACATAAGCGCCATATAGACCTGGCGCCTATTATTGTAGGCAACGCGGCAATTAGGCCGATAGACCCCGTCAAATAGCTAGGGATAGTTTTCGACCGAAAGCTCCTTTTTTCCAAGCACGTTGCGGCAATCAGGGCTAAAAACATAATTACTCGCAAACGTTTGAATCAACTTATACGAACGAGCTCATACTTAAGCCCGACTAACAAACTGACAATCTACAAATCAATAATAAGACCGACGTTACTATACGGAGCACCAGTTTGGTGCTCAGTAGCAAGAAGCCACCTCAAACATATACAGACGATACAAAACAGATACTTGCGGGCTGCTTTCTCCTTAACGCTACTCGATCGAGTTCGAGTCAGCGATCTACATAACATGGCCAGCATAGAGTATGTTGAACAATATGTTAACGATGCAGCCTGTAAGTTCTTTAAATATAGCATCAGGAGATCAGAAGCGACCGCAGGTATCACAAGGTTGATTTGACTACTGATTAGTTAGTCATTAGATGGGCCGACACCAGCCCCTAAGTCGCAGGTGTTTAGTTCGCGAGTGAGATGCGGAATGTAAGCGCAACACAACTCGTAAAACGAGAACACGCACTTCGATTACATTTATGACTAGCTTATAAGTATGGGTACTGTTCTAAAAATTAATAAAGCTTTGATTGATTGATTGATTGATTATCTGACTTGTCAGAATCTCGAGAATCTAAGGGAAAATGTCTAGATGCGGCAATAACACCGATTATTATAGCCTGGGCATTCTCATTTATATTCGTTAGCACATAATAGGTAATTCATTTTGTTTCTGTAATAAAAATTCCAGAAATTGAATATAATGATTGTTCATGAAATGAACTTAAATATTTGTGAATATTGAGGATTCAAATTATTAATCTAGTAATACTTAGATCGACGATGTCAAGCTAGGGCGTGTTTCCCTACCAGACGTACTTAAAGGGTTATTTTACTGCGGCATTGTTATTATGTGGGTTATTTTGGGTTAGTTGTTCACCTATTAAAAATATTTCGATTACCTTATCCAACACAGATTTACTTAGACCAGATGCGTAAATCTAACGAAGCGCGTCGTGTCAATTCTCGTGACCTTGTAGAGCGGAAGTCGGTTGTTGCACCGTAAGAGTGGAAGCAATAGAGGGACGTCGTTTGCTCCAATAGAATATTTTATTATTAGAAAATTAATTATTATAACAAAGGAGATTTGAAAATATATATTCATCAACACGCATGTATAGTATATCTAATATAAATTGAACAAGCATAAAAACCGCCAAGATGCTACATGAAACGGATATTGAATTAATGTGTAGCCTAAGCCCAATATTTACTTAATGTAGCAGCTTGTAGATTTTTATGTCGGTTCAATTTAGAGCATATATACATCTATCTCATTTATTTAAAGAGATATTAAAAAAACTTTAAATAGAGAAGTTATAGGATTTTTATGAACGTTTGTAACATGATACTTATCAGAAAAAGAAAATTAAGATCGATTACGGTAAGAAACAATCTAATTTTATTATCCATTTAAAATTTGAACTGAAACACATTTTTACAAAGTCTAAACAAGGAAAATAGTGTTGCCCATACGTCTTTGCCATATGTATGTTACGGCTTTCGTGCCAACTTCGTCGCGTGGCTACGTCACAACAGAGCAGTTGTCAGGGAAAAAATCCGGTTGATGTAACCATCCTTCTCTAGTTTATTATTTTTGGGTAATTCCCACACTTTCGGTAAAATTGGTTGTATTAAAGTTAAGTTTTTATAGTTTTCATCGTGGATAAAACAGTTAAGGACTACATTATTCGATAGTACTATCCGCTTGGTCAATTTATTTCATTTATTGGGCGTTTATTTATTAATTTCCCAAAGTTAACCATTTTAAGGAGAAACTTAAGAACGTGGGGAATTTCCTTAAATTTGACATCACTGCAGCACAGTCGACAGTGAAAAACTAAATAATCATAAAATCAAAAGTTTTCATTGTCTACCTTATGCACTGATGTCAGATTTAGGAAAATGTTCGTAGTTCTAGGTATTAGTTTTGAAAAAACTCGCCGAAACGGAGCTTCGAAATAAAAGTCGAGCAACAAATGTAGTTTAGTAGTTGCCATCAGTAATTCTCAGACTTTTGGCAACGGTGATTATGTTAGGTGTGTTGAGTTTTTAATCATCGTCGGGCGTTAAAGTAATATAATGCAGAAATCTGTAGTTTTCGTAGGAGTAGATAATTCCCAAGATGCATTCCGTGTACTATTGGTCGAAATAATTGGGCGGGACTTGAGCCATGGTTTACTATTTTAAAATGTCTAATATTTCACTTCACGAATGGCACTCCGCTCGCTTCGCTCGCTGGGGGCGCAATCAACAAAAACTAACCCAAGGTATACTCAAAATGAAGAAAAAAACATCTTTCAAACATAACCTCAAAAAAAAATTGAACACAAAATGCCTTGCCATTGCCGGGGATTGAACCCTGGATGCCACATTACAATCCTAGCATCTAAGCACTGGACCATTAGGCCTACTGAAAATAATTGACTTATTAGATGTTCTAAAATAGTGAACAAACGCTCTAAGTCCCGCCCAATTGTTCCGACCAATAGTAATCGGAATGCATTTTGGGAGCTAGCCGCTAATCTTTTCGTTAGCAGCGATGTCAGATTTAGGGAAAATTTCCTAGTTCTAATACTAGTTTCGAAAAATAGCCATAAATATCAATTTGCGAAAACAGAGGTTCTAAATAAAAGTCCAGCAACCGACGTAAAATGCTTCAAATACTTGCCATTAGTAATTCCCACGCTTCTGGCAACGTTGGATATATCAGGTGTGCTGAGTTTTTTATGGTTAAAGAAAGATATTGCAGAAATCTGTACTTTTCATTGTTGACCTTGAAGCAGTGATGTCAGATTAAGGCAAATTTCTTATTTGTCGAAACAGGTGTTCTAAATAAAAGTGAGGCAACTGACGTAAAACGCTCGTAATAGTTGCTATCAGCAATTCCCACGAATTTTGCAACGTTGGCCATATTATTAGGTGTGTCCAGTTTTTAAATATCGTCAGGGGTTACCTAATATATTGTAGAAATCTATAATTTTCATCGTCGACCTTGTTGCAATGATGTCAGATTTAAGGAAAATTTCCTTATTTTACTACTTGTTTTGAAAAATAGCCATAAATATCCATTTTGCGAAACAAAGGTCCTAAATAAAAGTCAAGCAACTAACGTAAAATGCTCTTAATATTTGCCATCAGTAATTCTCACATTTTTGGCAACATTGCCCATAATATCAGGTGTGTTGGTTTTTTTGTAAGATCATCGGTAAAGTAATATGGGCCGGCCCGTTTCGGTCGGGATGCATGCGGCCCAGCCCGGCCCAGCGCGACTGTTGCAAAAATCTATGGTTTTCATTGTCGACCTCGAAGCAGTGATGTCATATTTAGCGAAATTTTTCTAGATCTAGGTAGGGGAAAGTCGGGTAAGTTGACGAGGTTAAGAAAAAAAATCTTATAACTTTTTTTAAAGCACATTATAATATCATCGAATTTTCCTTGTTGGAAAGCTACATGAATCAGCTACAGGTTATTAATCTCAAAAATCACATAAACTTATAACTAAGAAAAACTCGCAATTTTTGAAAAAGTTGAAACTCGTCATCTTACCCAATACGTTGGAAAAGTTGAAGATATATAATGCGGTTACGACAACGAATCAACAATAATCGCAAACAAAGTGGTGAACTGAATTAAAATTGCTGCATTCTTCATGCCATCACATTTGACAGAAAGTACCCTGTATCCAGTCCTCAGCTTAACTTTCCACTCCTGATTAACCTTTTTTACTTGATTAGCTGTATTTTTTCTTTGGTTTATTCATTTTTCTTTTTCGAAAGCCAGCCTTGCTATCTCTTCTAGTTCGGTTTTTAAATAAAGGGATTAGTCGGTAGAAGCAAATTAATTTTTAATTTATTATGATCACAAACAACAAATTAGCTGTATAATCAACCACAATCAAAATTAGTGGACTGTATTAAAATCGGGTGGTGGGGGTTTTACACATAGATGTAAATTGAAACCAGGTACTTTATCCGTACTTTAATAATGCAATTATGCATTTGCAATTGACGTAAAAATTATGTACAATTTTTAAATACTACTATCTTGCAGTCACTCATTCACTCTCATAAATCTAGAAATACAAGTTACTTATTACTAAGTAGCTACAAAAAACTCTCTTTGTCTTTAAAATTTCAACTTCCTTTCATTCTACAAATACCTTGATTCTCAGAGTTTCTCTACTATTATCATACCCAGGGGTAGCCTATTCGAATTCACACACTGGATTCCATCTGCTAATCTTCTGGGATTGGAACGGATTTTCTTTACTGCCAAATTGCAGGCGCCATTTTACAGTTTTACTTCTTCTTCACAAAAGACGCTACGATTCTGTATTGAGTGTATTGTCTCAGAATTGCGTTAAAACGCACAAAAGAGTTCTTTATCCAACCTTGGACCAAGATAACAGAGGTGCACTAGATATTTTCTAATATCTGTGCATACAAATGGAGAAATTGCCTAAATGGGTCTGACCTTTAGGCGCGAAAACGGGAACGAACAATTTCGCTGTTGATCGAGTGAAAGTTTAAACTGCACTGCCCTATAATTTTTTATCGCTAGGCGGCAAGAAGACCAATGATTCGCGGGAAAGATAAGCGTCGGTTTTATTTGAGAGGGTGAAAGCATCTTCTTCCTTTCTTTGACACCCTGCCGTTTACAGAACACTGACGGAGACAAGGATATATTAAATTGAAAACGATTACACACGATTGAATTGACGGAATGACATTTTGCGCTCTAGAGAATGCCGCATATGACGGACTTTATTATAACAACAAACCAGGTTCGGACTAAGGGATTGTAATGAAGAACTTAAATATGATGATTTAAATGCACACATTTCAGTTTACCTGGGGTGGAATATTCGTGGGTTAATTATGGCTCATTCATACTACATACATACAGGGTGTTATCACCAAACTATATGGTGAAAAATGACAAGTTAATACACTTGTTGGGGTGTTTTCCCAACAGGGATATTGATTATTATTCTAGCTCATATTGTCTTTCTTTCTACTACACCCTCATTTCTAATAGATTTGAGAGAAGGTCTTATTTCTTCTACTGATACTTAGCACTTTTTTGTTATTTTGGGTTCCTTATTGTCCGCATCTGTGGATTCTTTGGTACCGAAGATCTGCTGCTTCTTCTCTATATTATGAATTTTGTGTGTGTATGCTGCTTGGTCCTACTTGATTTGGATCCGCTGTTTTGTTTGTAGGTTGGACTTCAATAAATAAATTTCTTTTTACAGATTAATTGGCTATTGTTTCTATTGGTTCCGTATAATCCGGAGTTATTTTCTCCACATCCAAAGTGTTTGGTCTTCCTAAATATATAACGGGTTGATTGTCTTTAACGGCTGTATGATCCGAAGTAATTGGCTCCACTTCTAGAGATTTTGGTCTTACTAAATTAGTAAGGGGTTGATTGTTTCATCAGAATTGCTACAAGTTTCATTGCAAATATTGGCGGGCCAAGTCTACTGGCAGTGTCGTTATTTATATCTTGTATTGGCTAGGTAAGAGTCACATTCCTGGCTAAAATATGTCTTGATCGGGACAAAAAATGAGACGTCCATTGGCTGAAGGTGATGAGTAGTGTGAGAGGGGAATCCCACCATAATAATTCCAAAACTCTAGTGTCTCTAAATTCTTCCTCCATGAACGGGCAAGTCTTCTCCATTTGATTTTTTCTTCACATATCTTCGTAGAGCAACTTCGGGAATTCTGTAAACATCGGCAACACTGTTACAGAATTTTCTTTCTAGAACTTCATTTATCGCCATTTCAATGTTATCAGGGTTATTCCATGATCGACGATTCGTTTTCTTTTGATATTTGGTCATTCTGCAAAAAAAGTTAAATTTTTATAGAAATATTAATATGACGAATTCGCCATCTTAGTCTTGTCATCTTACCCGCCACTTAAAAATGATGTATTATGCGATAGAATTCTTATAAAACATGCCAATTTTGTGATTATAATTATACAAACTATGTAAAACACTTTATATTTGTGGTGTATAACATTTAATTCTAAAATACTTACATATTTCGACCCAAAACACTATTTTTTACTGCTCGAAGAATGCAACGGTTACTCCCAAAATATTAAATGACAAATAAGCACTATTTGATTGATCGCAGCGCCACCAAAACTTATTAACTAAGTATCTCGTTAACAGATGGCGACATAACTATCAGCGAAATAATTAGGAAAATGCAATATTTGTTGGCTTTTTGTCAATTTATTCGACTTTCCCCTACTCGTCTTGAAATAACCCCATATATATCCAATTGCCGAAACGAAGCTTCTAAATAAAAATCAAGCACACACATTGACAACGTTGGTCATGTTGGGTGTGTTGGGTTTTTAAGAAATAAATAGAGACGTTTCGGCTTATATATTTCTCTTCATCAGTGTGACTATCGTGGTAGGAAGATCCATGCATCTTAGAATAATTATCAGTTTATCTATAATATAGTTGTAAATTATTTTATATATTTTTGGCTGAATTTTCTTGGATTTCCGTGATTTATTGACATAAACTTTATTTTTTCCCCTTACATTTTGATTTTAACGTTTCGACCATGGTTTGGTCTTTATCAAAAACGCTGTCTAGTCATCCAATTTCTCAAAAAAAATCGGTTATTCTTGGATTAGCAGACAGGGCTATACAACTCTGACCCTGAGTACAGAGAACGAGCCATAAAAAAGCGAAAAATGCTTTAAAAATTAATAATTATCCAGAAAATTTAATAAATAGCATCTTCAAAGATAGAATAGATATGTTTTACAGTTCAATTAAAAATCAGCCTACATCATCAAACAAAAACAAAAAAAAATTACGTTCTCAGGTAAGTTTTCTTCACAAAATCAAATATTAGTGTTCTTTTAATTCGCTTTTCCTGTTCTTTGTAGTAGGTATTTGATACATAAAGATCAAACCACGGTATAAATTGTACTCTGACCAAACCATGTCCGAAACGTTAAAATAAAAATGCTAGAGGAAAAAATACAGTTTATTTCTATAAATGACCAAAACCCATCAAGAAAATTTAGCCAAAAATATATAATTATGTCTTATTTTATCCAGACGATTAATAAATTACCGTACAATCGTAAAAAAAATTTGTAGCTATTGATTAGCGATAAAATACTTTTTAGTGCATTTTTCAGTAGATCGTGAGTAACTCGGTAATATTGACTAAAAGCCATCAGCAATAAATCTTAGTATAGGAAATAATTACAACAAAAGAAATCATACACGAATATGGCTTATCAGAAGATTAATATCGCCGGACAACTATATCAATTACGCATCAATATTCACAATGGCTTCCCTTCGCATTATTGGATAACAATTGCCCTAATTGTCAAACGCCCCAATTTATTATAATGTCGCTCGTATGGAACCTCCATTTAATAAAATAGTAATAATAATAATATCACTAATATGAGGGTAGGCCAACCGATGTTAAAGAGACAAATAGAATGTGTTTTGTACTCTGTAATGGCCACCTATACAAAAGGGTGGAAGTGTACTATACTATCAATTTATTTTATCTGATCTACATATGCAATCGAAGTTGGAAATATTACCTTGCAATTTGGGGGAGCTTTATCGTTTTATACGATTGCATAAATGGAGCAGTCTATTTATTTATTCAAAGGATATTCGTATTCGTAATCTGTAATCTTTACAGAGGCGGACGCCAAGCACATAAACACCATGTAAGGTTGTAATATAAGTATATGTATACTTATACAGGTGTAGAAAATCTTTGACTGTACATAGCCTAGTAATGAGCTAGAATTTAAAACTATGGATTCCATAAATCGATCACAGATCGATAAGTGTTTTCACCCGAAAACGCGCAACAACATCGTGCACGACAATAAAGAGCGTAGCGGCTAACAATGCCATTGCAATTATATGCTACAAACATGCGCAAAAAAAATATAACTAACTTAGACTAACCCTAACTAACCAAAACTAGGTAACTACACTATTAGTAAAAAACAACTTACGTTGTTGACATATTTAATTTTGCTTATAAAATGAGTGTGATATTTTTTCGTATCTGATAAAAATTATGATACAAATTTTTAGAAAAAAAAAATTTGAAAAAAAATCACAACTTGACAACAACGCGACAGAAAACTTAAAAAAAAAGTGGGGGTGAATCTTATTAGAGAATTCAATTCTTATAACCACCGCTGTGGTTATAAAAAGATGTGATGGCTGGTCACAGAATTCTGTGTATTCGCCCGCTTCTTCAACTGCACCTTAGTGGACAACACAGCCTTTGCCAGAGCAGTCACTGGTATTGAATGAGGCACGGTTTCTTTTATGTTCTTGAATAACATTTAATACTTTTGCAATATAATGTTTAATTATACCCCATGAAACAGGCATTTAATAATAATAATAATAATAATAATAACTTCATTTATTGCCATCAAAATAATAATCAAATGACAAAGCAATGTCACATATGTAAAACAACATTTAAAATAAAATAATACAGTTTTAAAATAATAATTACATCTTAGGTTAGTATTAGTCTGTATTAGTTACTATTAGTATGATCATTTTAATCCGTGAATCTAAAGGAATAATAGCGTTTGGACTTCACAAACTGTGTTACCATTTTCTTAAAGGTTTTAATCTGTGTAACATCTTTAATTTCTGGTGGCAGGATATGGTAGGCACGAATGGCCATGTAGTGTGGACCCTTCTCATAGAAGGATGACTCGTGACGAGGTATACGGAGACTCTCCCGGCCGCGAGTAGCAATCTCCATGTCCCCAGCATACAGATCACTGTTTCTGATGAAGAGGACAGGATTTCTCTTTACCAGCATGACCACCGAGAGAAAATAAAGTGAGGGAGCTGTCATTATATCCAGATCAAGGAAGAGATCCTGGCACGATGTTCTAGGATGCTTGCCCAGCATGCAGCGCACAATCTTCTTCTGTGCTCTAAAGATTTTGTAGGCATGAAGAGTTTTATTCGAGAAATGAATAGCCATATTTTTCTTGGCGTATCTTGTGGCTTGGATGATTCAAGTTCCCCATTTGCTGCGTTTGTACCGATTTTTCTGCTTTTCCTACTTCTCTGTAATCGGAGTTTCCAATTGTTTTCCTTAACATTGTCGATATTTCCAATCGTACGTTCCCTATCGCTGTTTTCGTTTTGATTTTGGTGATTAATTTTTAGGTTAGGTTTGGGTCGATTCCAGCCTCTTCTTTTTGGCATTATGAAGTGGTTTATTGACGTATTCTCATTGTCATGATTTCCATCTTGTTCATTCATTGTATCATGATTTCCATTATTCCTAACAGTGTCATTGCTGTCATCAGAATCGTGGTCATCTTCTTTTTCGGGTTCGGAGCCACCGCGAATGACATTTGAGAGTTTTGGCGCGATGTTTTTGGGATGTTTAACCTCGCTTTTTAATAATTTTAATTCATTGGCTAACCTTTCGTTTTCTACATGAATCAGGCGGTCATTTTCTTGCAGAATGGCATTTTTAACTTCTAGTAAGTTGATTATTATCCCATAGAGGTCCTTTTCTCTGTTCCAGGACTGTTCACAGGCATAATTAACAAGGAAGTTTTAAGAGCACAAAACCACTGTATCTCTTTAAACGTCTACAAGTGAAACTAAAGTAATCTCAAGGACGAGGCGCCGAAATATAACTTAACGATTAAACGAACTTACCTGTGAAGTTCAATCGAAATGAAATGAGGCGCCTCGTCCGCAGAGATCACTTCGCTCCCTATCGTAGTTTTCGATAATTGAAATTTTAAACCCTCCCGAAAAAGTAGGTCTTGTGCAATCTTTGAAATAAATGACGTTATTGACAGACAACCAGATGATCCAGACATAGACAGCGGGGACAAATATATCAGCAGGGCTATCGCTAGGTTTGGGGGCAAGGAAGGACTCAAAAGGCAAAATAGGTCAAAGGGTGAAATGGCCATGATGAGATACTCTCTAGGCTTTCCAGACGAGGACGGAAATCTCACTGAGACAACAAGAGACATTTATTATCCCATTATCTCAGACGGGGAACCATGGGAAAAGGCACAGGATACGAATATTTTTGAGGCATTAAAAGCCATGAAGAAACAAGTGCTGCGAGACAAGATATCCAAGCTGGCTATACCTGATATGGAGGGAGTAGTAGGTCTCGTGGTTACGAGAATCATGGAGTTCCTTTTTCAAGACACCGCAGTGGAAATTACAGTATACCAAGCAGCTACTACTAAAGGGAAAAGCCCGGTAGACATGCCCAGGACCAACGTGTCAAATAGAAGCAGACTAAATACAAACACAGAAGATCCAGACAAAATTTCCAAGAGGAAAAGACCAAAGCAGGATGCCGTCAAAATCAGTATGGGGAACACAACATATGCGGACTTACTTAGAAAAGTGAAACAGGCTGTAAACCCCAGCGAAATAGGAGTGGAGGTAAGAGACCTCAAAACGACCAAAACGGGAGACCTACTCCTCACAGTGCAGAACGGGCAGAGTAAAGCCGAAATCCTAAAGGCGAGAAATCGGGGGGAAACTGCCAGGAGCAAAAATATCTCTTCGTGCAAACAAAAAAGTCCTGCACATTAAGGGGATGGATGAGCTCGCAACAGAGGAAGAAATAAGAGAAAACATATCTAAATCCCTCTCAATAAGGTTAGAAGAGGTAGAGGTAAAATCCCTGCTGCCCGCATACCGGGGCAAACAAAACGTGACTGTAAAAGTAACCGAAGCAGAGGCAGAGAAACTTATTGAGATGGACAGAATTAGAATCGGAAGGACAAGATGCAAGATTCTAGAGAGGCTAAAATACCTAAAATGCTTTAGATGTTGGCAATTTGGGCATGTTAAAGCGGAATGTAACGGACCAAATAGGGAACACTTATGTCTGAATTGCAGTCAAGCAGGACATAAAGCAACAGAGTGCAGCAACAAGGCTTATTGCATACACTGCCGGGAAGAAGGCCACCGATCAAGTAGTTCCAAATGTCAGAGGAACGTGAACCGGAACGCCAAAGCAAAAGACCAGATAGAAGTGGCATCAAATGACAATATTGGAAATGAAGCTACTCCAAATCAACACTAACCGGAGCCGTCCAGCGGAAGATATGGCCTTAGCAACGGCCCAGGAAATAGGGGCGGCCATGGTGCTCATTTCTGAGCCAAATCGAAATGCTATTGCCAAGCGAAAAAACTGGACGTATGATAACCGCCTGGACACCGCCATCAAAGTTGTTGACCGAGACATAGCCATAAAGAGACAAGACCAAGGCCGGGGATTCACATACATTGTAACCCATGCGTTTACGGTGTACAGCTGCTACGCGTCACCCAATCAAGACACAGAGGGGATCCTCCTGGAAATTAGAACACTAGTGCGACGCCACAAAGAAAAAACCATTATAGTCGGGGACTTCAATGCCAAGTCGCCGCAGTGGGGTATGGGCTTTACCGATAAGCGTGGCCGTATAATGGTGGAATGGATTGCTGCAAATGACCCAATATGCATAAACAGAGGAGACAAACCTACTTTTCAGAGGTAAAACTGTAACCTCCATCATCGACCTCACCATGACGACGGCTGACGTCCATATCAGGCGATGGGAGGTGAGCGACAATGAATCAATGAGTGATCATAACTACATCGTCTTTGAAGTTGCAGAAAAGAAGAATGTACGTGAAGGAGGAAACCGGAAACCCAGAGGCTGGCAAGTGAAGAAACTCGACAGAAGGAGACTGCAAGATACGTTAGCAGAAATGACGGATGAGAGGGTAGCGTGTACCGCCAGAGACTTCTCAAATGTGTTGTCCAAAGTTTGTGACGCAACAATGCCAAAGAAACGAAATACCGGGAGAAGAAAGCCGGCTTATTGGTGGACCGAGGAAATTTCGGAACTGCGCAAAGAGTGTACAAGGAAAAGAAGAACATACACCAGAAATGCAGGAAAGAATCTGCCTGCACTGAATCAATATCTCTTCGAGGAATATAAAGACTGCAAAAAAAGCTGAGTAATACCATCAAGGCAACAAAAGGAGCATGCTGGAAAGAACTATGTGGGGACGTTGACAACGACATTTGGGGTGACGGATACAACATCGTCATGAAGAGAATAGAAGGCTACCCACCGAGGCCAAACATGTCAATGGAAAGTATGGAGGAAGTGGTAAAACACCTGTTTCCAATACACCAGAGGGTGCAATTCATGTGCGACAAGGACGCTGTACATCAAAGCTTTAACATAGAGGAGCTACAGGCAGCAGCGGGGAAGCTGA
The DNA here is from genome assembly GCA_016904865.1 of Pissodes strobi. Taxonomy (NCBI): domain Eukaryota; kingdom Metazoa; phylum Arthropoda; class Insecta; order Coleoptera; family Curculionidae; genus Pissodes; species Pissodes strobi. The sequence goes on from MU184178.1 coordinate 217,977, forward strand.
AAATAAACAAGGCGCCGGGGCCAGGATGTATTCCTCCAGAGATACTGAAGGAGATGGCAAATGTTAAGCCCGAAGGTGTACTTAAAGTATACAACAAACTGGCAGCTCGAGGACAGTTCCCTGAACAGTGGAAGCGGGCCAGACTTATCATTCTAAGGAAAGGGGACAAGCTCCTAGGCAACCCAGCCTCATATAGGCCTATTTGTCTCCTGGATGTGAAAGGCAAATTATTTGAGTAGCTTATTCTGGGACGGCTCAAGGCTGAACTTAAGAGCACGAGAGGACTGGCGGACAGACAGTATGGTTTCAAAGAAGGCAGGCAAACGGTGGATGCAATCAACGAAGTAGTCAGGATTGCTAGAGAAGCAGCGGACTACCCCTGGCCCCAGAAAAGGATATGTGCAGTGGTTACAATCGACGTCAAAAACGCTTGTAATAGCGCGTCATGGCAAATAATTCTTAACGAACTAAGTAGCAGGG
>MU184179.1:0-15281 GCA_016904865.1 Pissodes strobi
AGCGGACCGAGTAAACGACAACTTGGTGTAACGGGCTACGATTACATACGATGACCTATAAGCAAATTCATTTTTCTGGACGAAATGGCGAAGGATCTCTATAAAAAAATTGACGTAGAACGACCATAGATTGACATATTTCTGGAGGGAAAATATTCAAACATCATATTATTTATTAAAATAGACTACAAAAATTATATAAGCATCACAATAGGACTAGTATTGGAAAAGCATGGAACCCAATCCATTAAACTAGGTATTCTAAAGCAAATATTTCATATTGATGTCTACCTAAATATCAAATACACAGGCCTTCTTGTGAATGGTTAACTTTACACACACGATATATCGTTCCAGCTGGAACCACAAAGCTTCGTTGTATATTGGTATTTTCCCGGGGGTTTTGTCTTATTTTATTATGCAGCCTTTCTAGATAGGGAAAGAAACCCTTCTTCTAATCATTTGGCTTATTTTCATTGGTTCGGTTCTGTGATGCAGCTTGACGTCCACCCTCTGGCTTCACCTAATTATGTCTTTTAATCGCTGGTTCGAGGTATTTTGGGCACCTGGAATGCATTTCAGCCTTTTTTGGAGAGTGTGTCTAAGAGAAAATAATAGTGATAGATTGTTTACAGATTAGCCGAGTAATTGGAGTTTGGACTGTAGTGCATGCCGAGTTATATTTTAAGGTTATCTAGGGAGATCTAACACTGAAATTGGAACTTACTTGTTGTACATTTGTTTGTCATTCTGTGGTAATTTTCTCGTTGATTTATACTTGATAATATATTGTTTTGCTTATGTGATTACGGAATATTTTCATTTTGGGAATGAAACATTGACGTTTGTTAGAAGTATGACATGTCACTTCGGATTTGGACCATAGACTCATAGACGTTCGGTGGAAGTCGCATCGGATCCGTCCGTCGATATCGACTCGAGAACCATTCTAATTCGCGTTGCTTTTACGGTAGGATTTAGCTATCGTACGCTTGAATTTGCTGATTATATTGGATGGTATCAATGTTTAGCACTCTAGGCTTGCATATTGACGCAGTATTCCACTGATTACCCATTATTAAAGTTCGATAATATTTCAGCTCGGAGTAGATTCTACCCTACGCCAAGGAAGTTGTTCTATGTTTCATAGGGTCTGTGGGTGTAACTTTCGCGGTATAATTTAACAGGTCCCTGGACAGGTGCGTGGTCTTCACGGTCGACACGGTTGCCAAGTTAATGCTTTATTTGGCATAATGCTATTAGTGGCGTGTGGTGATTGTAATTTTAAACTGCCGCATAACGCGTGGGTTATATATTCCCACTAAGCATTTAAAAGTAGATTCTAACTGATTCAAATCATTTCGATAGTAAATCACTTTATCGCTTGATTTGGCGAATCCGGTAATATGACATCATAACTTTCTAGTACTTTGTCACAAATAGGGACACTTCTGGTAACATAGTATGTTGAGACGGCGCGTTGTTGATTCTGCTCGCCTCGTCATTTTCGGAGCAAGCCAATTTAGTCTTTGTGTGATCTTGAAGGAACCAGTAGGTTTCAGTGCCTAGCTCTCGAAATCGGGAATTTTCGTTGAGATACTGATATTTAGTGTGAAATATACAGTGCCCTAGTTAGGGGATTATTCAACGAAACCCTTGAGCAGGATTGTGTTCGTCGATGGTTTCTCGTCTGATGGATGATTGTAGATGAAGGAAGATTTGTAGATTCGACCACCTGCACCCACGTTTGGGGATTTGACTTTCGAGAGCTGCCACACGCTTGAACCCCGTTTAACATCTAAAGGTATGTTGTTTGAGTAATTTGATACAGATATTGTTTTGATCTGTTATTTGTTGAGGTTCCGTACCTGTTTCCTTCATATTTTGGCTTGATCACCGTTCTAATTTGCCCTATTTGTTTCAGGGGTTTTTATTTTTGGACTTTTTATTCCTGGATTTTTGGATTTTATTTTTGAATTTTTGGTTTTTATGGGCCTTCCATTGTCCTCTTACGTTCCGGTTTCCTTCCTGGGTTTCCAGACTGCATACTGAGACTCCTCCTGCGTGATTCGCTGTCTGATCTGAGTGTGTCCTTTCGACCTTGACGCTCCAGTGATTCGACGAACACCTGGATCCTTGAATTGATGGAATGATGTTGGCTTGATAACGTATCAGATAAGTCTTAATTTAGGAGATTATCTAGTATATTTTGGGACTTTTATTTTATTTCATTTGAATATTGTGTTTTATTTGATTGGGGATTTAGGGCTACTTAAATTAAAGTTTCGGGTGAATTTGCTTAATGAAAGTATTAACGGTTTGGCTTGATTTAAAATATAGCTACCTTTAAGTTATTTGGGAGTAACGAATTATTCTCAATAATTAGCATAGATATACTGGATTATCCAGCTAATCCGGATAGTATTGGCGTGTTAGTAATTAATTTCAGCGTAGTCCTGATCGCGTGTTTTACTTCTTTTCAGCGTAGTCTTGATTGCGTGTTTTATTTCTTTCAGCGTAGTCTTGATTGCGTGTTTTATACCTTCCAGGGTTGTGCCATATAAATATGTTTGGTACTGTTTGCATATAAAGTTAGCATATCGATGCGTATTCATGTAGGTTTATCTTTGGTACGGATACTAATTAATAGGTCGATATTGTACTTACATTAATGAATATTTTATTTACATGAATCTTTAGTACCTTTGAACTAGCACGTTAACTTCTCGCTTATTGATTAGAGTTATTTAGAGTGGAGAAGTAGAAGAAGTTATCATATTTTTGTACCGTATAGGTTGATAGCACCAATCAAGTGCATGTAAACGACACGTGATCACGTCTTCGTATTTACATACACAAGAAATTCTTCTTGTAGCAATTATTTTTCCTTATATAATTCAAAAGTATAGTCACCAATACGGAATATACACTTGTTATTTTTGTTTAATTGCGGTGGTATTTTTTTTTATTTGTTTCTCGTTCCGAGTTTTCTCAATAGGTTACAGCGGGGAGGAGAGCAATTCGTGGTTATTGGACGAATCTCACTGAAGATCCAACATCCCTGATGGCGATAAGTTAACCGCGTGGCGCTCAGGCATTCTAACTCACCACGACCCTTCTCCATTGTCTAAAAGCTGGGGGCCGCCATTGTTCCTGCAAAAAAGCCTGTACCACCGATTGAGAGCTTGGAAATTTTGTGAACTTGGAGATTATTGTGAACTTGTAGATTTTTGTAAATTAGGTTTGCATTTTTTTTGTGGGAACTGAGCGTTATATTGGTTCAGTTCGTGGATCCTTCAGGGAGCGCACTAGCAACAAGTTCACCCTACTGTTCATCTAGAGCTATTTGGTACCTTTACGGTAAAGGCTCTTGGGTGTTCAACCAGAGTTATTTGGTACCTTAACGGGAAAGACTGTGGGGGGTTAAACTCTCTTTCGCATTTTGTTCCTTTACGGGAAATGCATAAATAAACTTCTCTTAAAGCACGTCAGTTAAAAGAATAATAAGAATAAGTTAATTGAAGTCAGATCTACAAAGTAACCCAAGCAACTCTCCCAGCATCAACATAATTTAAAAGTATTTCAAGGAAGTCTCAATTTGTCTCATGATGTTCAGCGAATAGTCATGCGTTCCACGCTCCTCTGGTATAATATATTTTAAACATAGTTAGCAACCTAAATGCAAACCTTCATGTATACTAAACCTGAGCAGTAATACACATATCTTTAATAAGGAAGCGAGTTTTTGTCCTCTGTCATCATCATCAACTGCGCTACGCACCCTGCAAGAGCAAAGAGGATCAACACAAGCCATAATCACTTTGACAATATAATAAACGCTGATTTTACAAATCTTCCGCTCAGAGAGAAGTTAAAAATTAAAGAAATTGGTAGGGCTGACCCAAGTCAGCGAACGAAACAGCAGCTCACCAATCAATTTAAATATAATTGAATATGTGCATGTAAAGTTACAAATTAAAAACCGTGGAATCAATTTAAAGTGACTATATCGGAGTGTACCGTGTTTTTAGTTGCGTAATTATCTTTTACCTACATGATCATTATTATTAAAAATATTATTAATGTCTTTCTAGATAACTAAGTAGAAATGCACGTAAAAATGCTTTTCATTTTATGATTGCTTGGTTTTGCCATGGCGTTTAAACATCTAGAAGCTAAACTAATTTTGTGTCTAATTCCTGTTTTTTTGAGGTAACGAATATAAGTTTTTTATATCTTATTATTTAAATAGGCACCTGTGCTTAGAAAATAGGCAAAATTTCGGGCTAACGACAGGACAAATCCAATTTTTCAAGCAAATATTTTTCTGCCACGAATTCTGTAAAAATTGCTTTTTAGAACACAGGTTATATTTTCCTTAATGTAATTATTTGTACACCTACATGCTACATCAACATAATGTGTGCTATATTTAACACAAACTAAAATTATTGATTACAAAGTAAGTGAGTTTGAAAATGCGAAACAAAGCAAACCTAAGATATAAACCAACCATAATATCTTGACACACAGTGTCACTGTCAGTGTAATCGAGAAGTCGAGCCAAATAGGTTGTTATCGGTCCGGCAAATGTTTAATTAACGTTTTATTCATATTTATGTATTACAATCATTTTGATATTATCATATTATTCTTCAGTTGAGTAAAGAGTGTTTACGTACCCGGGCTGTATTATTTATTGACATTTTGGTGCCGAAACCAGGGAACTTGAGCTGTGGAAGGTGATTGTTTTGTTTAATGGACACAGAAAAACGAACAGCAACGAAAATGGATCAAGTAATGCGAGCTACGTGTCGTGCGCGTTTAACGAAACTTATTAATGTTGCTAATGAGTTAATAAAAGCGGACACCTTCGATGTTCGGGAAGCTATGGTGCTTGTTACTAGAATTAAAGCAGCGCAGGACAGTTTAAGTTGTGCTAACGAAAAGTTGGCTCAAAATATCGAGAGCGATCAGTGTGAATCCGAATGTGCCAAAATATTGGAATATGAAGACAGTGCTGTAACGGCAATTGCTTGGTTGCAGCAGCGTATCGAAGAAATGAAGACAGCGGCTGGTGGAGTCCCAATCCGAGCTTTGGCGGCGAATAACGCGGGGTTTGAAGATGGAGAGCGTCGGCAGCCAGTGGCGGAGAACTATGAAGCAGGACAACCACGAAATAAAATGTCGGTGAGATTACCAAAATTAGAGTTAATTAAATTCGACGGTGACTATCACCAGTGGTCTGCTTTCTGGGAGCAATATAATTCAGCTATTCACTCAAGTACTTCTCTTAACGAATCCGATAAATTTACATATTTAACGTTGTTTTAACGTGTAATGCAGCTGTAATAGTTCAAGGCCTAACGACTAGCAAGAGCAGCTATAACGATGCTATAGAGCTACTTACTGCTGAATTTGGAAATACGGAGAGTATAGTTGATACATATATTCAACAGTTATTATCTTTAACTCCAATAAAAAATAAGTCAGATATTTTATCGCTAAGGAAATTGTATAACACCGTAGCAAAAATTACGAAATCATTGCAAACTTTAGGAATTCCTCCCAGTAGTTACGGGATGATGTCAAATCGATAATTTTGAAAGTATTACCGTTTTCCATGCGAATCGATTTTACTAAACAACAGGCCACTGATGATAATGATAACGCTCAAGAATCTGATATACAATCAAATGTCTCTGGAGCCTCGGTTCGTTCTGCCGCGTCATACGAACGTCAAGTTGACAAACTTTTATCGTATAGTAAATTAGAAGTTGACTGTGTTGAACAAGCGCGGATTTTATCAGGAGAAAAATCAATCGAAAATTCGGAATACAAACGCGATAAGACAAAGTTTCAATGAAAAAGCAAGTCCGATAAAGACAGTTATTATACAGCAGCGGGTTTATTTACAGCGGCGAATGAAAGGTGTTTATTTTGCAAATCTAACGAACATTCTTCGACAAATTGCAATACGTTAATGACATTACAAAAGAAGAAAGACATTTTAAAGGAAGGTGGTCGGTGTTTTAGATGCACTAAAGCTAACAATAATTCCCGAGCTTGTCATACTAAAATATCTTGCTTGACGTGTAAAGGCAAGCATGCAACCTCTATGTGTGATCCAGATTACGTAAAATTACGAAACGATAAACAAAATAACGGTCAATCGGAATCAACAAACTAACCCACGCTAACGGAAAATTGGCCAATATCTACTTACAAACCGCATGCGCGCGTATTTTAACGGAGAATGGAGCGGGTAATCAGCCCTTTATAGGGCTAGTGCTAGATGGTGGAAGCCAATTAACATTTATCAAAGAATGCGTTTCCAGACAGTTAAATTTGCCCGATATAGGAACTCACAAAATCGCGATTATGGCATTCGGAAAAAGTGGAAAGGCTCCAGGGCGTTTGTGCAAGCGTGTATCATTGACACTGCAAGGTGTGAATAAAGATAATACACCAATTAAAATTAACGCTGTGGAGGTACCAGATATATGTTTCGACTCGTTGGTTCCCCCTTCCGGAAATGATCCGAAAATTCAAAGGTTTAGTAAACGTAATCAACTTGCGGATATTTGCCCTCCTAACTTTGAGGTTTTGCCCGGAATTTCGATACTAATATGTGCCGACGATTATTAAAAAAATGTTGAAGAAGAAGTAAAGAAGCTTTCAGATACCTTAAAGGCGATCCGTACAAAACTTGGCTGGACTATTCACGGAGGAAGTAATGAAGATGCCTTTGCAGCCAACATGGTGAACGCTTTATTTGTACAGGCACAAGACGATGATATTCAAGAGTTGGATATCAAAAACTTTTGGGATCTAGAAACCATTGGCATCAAGCAACCGGAAAATCAATCGAAACTTAATACTGATCGTTTTATAAGTGAAAATGTATCATTTGGAAGGGATAGATATACAGTAGCTCTACCCTGGATTAACGAGGGTTTTCAACTTAACTCAAATTACGACACTGCTTTATATAGAATTAAATCACTAACGAAAAAACTTGTTCGAAACTATAGACCACATGAATATGACTGTGCAATAAGAGAATATTTAAAGCATAAATGCGCTGAACTAATATCTAAATCTACTGAAAATAGTAGGGCCTATTATATGCCGCACAGGCCGGTATATAGGGAGGATAAAGACACAACTAGGGTTCGTTGTGTGTTCGATGCTTCTGCACATCTGCCAGGATTTTATTCATTAAATGACTTACTTTCTCCTGGTCAATACTTAGTACCTTTGCTCCTAAAAATTTTGATCAATTTTAGGATTGATAAAATCGGACTTATTGCTGATATCGAAAGGGCGTTTCTCCAGATTGAGCTTAGCAAAAATGATCGAGATTCCCACCGATTTTTGTGGTACGCAGAACCGATAGAAGACGTAGGGAAACTACCAGATATCGTTGAATTTCTTATGAAGCGTGTAACATTTGGTGTTACATGTAGTCCATTTTTATTAGCACTAACTTTAAGAAAACATTTAACACATCAGCCTGAAGAATTCAAAGAAGTTGCTGACCTTTTACTAAAATCATTTTACGATATACGATGATAATTTCAGTGGATGATATGGATTTGGCTTATATCAAATATATGACAAGGGAAAACGCATTTTATCGAGAGCCAACATGAACTTGCGAAAATGGGCTACAAACGAGGTCGGACTGAAGGAGATCCTTGAAGACGAGTCAATTAACAAAATAAAGAAGGTCCTTGGTCTCATATGGTTCACCGGAACAGATGAATTAGGCCTAGACATTAAAACGGTTTTGAACACTTTTCTAAAACAACATCCTGTTGTTACGAAACGCAAAGTCTTGCAAACAGTATCCAGAGTTTATGATCCATTAGGCTTTGCGTCACCGTTTATTGTCAGAGCAAAAATCTTAATACAAGAAATTTGGAAAAATAAACATGACTGAGATACCAGATGATCTAGTAAATGAATGGACAAAGTGGACTAATGAGTTACCGGAAATATCAAACTTTGTTTTGCCAAGATGTGTGGTTCAGTTCTACAAGCATCGTACAGAACTTCACGTATTTTCGGATGCCAGCCCTTATGCATATGGAGCAGTTGCATATTTGAGGTCAATTAATGAAAACTATGATGTGACATCCCATATTTTAATAGCCAAAAATCGAGTGGCGCCAATCACCGATAAGGGAGATAAAGCTCTAACATTACCTAGGTTAGAACTTACAGGAGCACTTTGCGCAGCAAGGTTACACAAGTTCATACTAACGAATCTAAACTTTAAGATTTCGGCCTGCGTTTTATGGACAGATTCGAAGATCACACTGCACTGGATAAATGGAAGAGCTAACAGATGGAAACCATATATTGCTCACCGGGTGTCTGAAATTTAAAACTTGACTGTCGGAGATTGGAGGCACTGTCCAGGACTAGAGAACCCAGCCGATTTACTAACGAGAGGTATCAAAGCGAAGGTCCGTGTTACATCTGAACTTTGGCAGTTTGGACCCGAATGGTTGACGAAAGGAGGAAACGAATGGCCTAACAAAGACAATAGTGAAAAAACTTTGGACGAAGTGGCAGTTTACTTTGTACAAACTGACGTTCACGACAAGTATCAAGAAGATATTTTTCCAATGGAAAATTATAGTAGCCTTGAGAAAATTCTAAGAATAACGTCTTATGTAGTTAGATTTATCGACCATTTGAAAAATCCAAAAACAAGACAAAGAAGTAGGAACGTGACCGTTAAAGAATTGCAAAGGAGTGAAAATTATTGGATAAAACTGACTCAACAGAAAAATTTCAAGGATGAAGTGATATCACTGAAGATGGATAAAAAACTTGAAACGAAATCTGCAGCTCATACGAACGTAAATGTCAAATCAACTTGTTTCAAGGTTGGCGATATCGTACTCTTACATGACCAAAATAGACCTCGCTTGTCATGGAAAATAGCCAAAATAACGCAGGTCTTCCAAGGAAGAGACAGCAAAGTTCAAGCGTGCGAGGTGAGGCTTCCGCATAGAACCCTCCTTAGACGACCCATTCGGTTGCTGTATCCGTTGGAAATCACTGCCGCCGGGGAGGATGTTGAAAATGCGAAACTAATCAAACCTCAGATATAAACCAACCCTAATATCTTGACACACAGTGTTACTGTCAGTGTAATCGAGAAGTCGAGCCAAATAGGTTGTTATCGGTCCGGCAATTTATGTTTAATTAACATTTTATTCATATCCATGTATTACAATCACTTTGATATTATCATATTGTTCTTCAGTTGAGTAAAGAGTGTTTACGTACTCGCGCTGTATTATTTATTGACACTACACTACCTAATTTTATTGAAATATCATATCATGTTGCATTTGATTTTAAGCTTTTATTTTCTTAGAGTGTTTTCACAACGGTCAACGATAAAATGAGTTTTCACATATACTCAAAAACACGCGGTGTTTGAATATCTAGTAAGCAGCCATAGTTCCCCATTTTGTAGTAATATCAATGCTTTTATGCTTAATTCTATATTCGGCATCGATACTCTAGAAGTATCGTGCATAACACAACCAAAAACAATTCAACCGCCAGCCACCGTGCGGTGATTCCCAGCTAACACGAGTGAAACCCCATTGCCGCACATAAAATGGCATTAGCGAAATCTTTTGGGGGTCAAATCAATGCAAGTTTAGCTCAACCAAAAGTGTAATTAGTAGTCGCCCTTGCGTAGCGGATAATCGTCGATTTGGATCGCCCTTATGGATTCTTAAGACCGAGAATCTTCCTGTTTGGGTCTGCGGATTTGGATATTTCAAACTGGTGGCGCCCTGGTCACGAGTAAATAATTGACCCACTCCCACGCCGACGAGCGAGTCGGAGCACACATGTTGCGCTGACATCCTTAACGGTAGGTATCATCTTATTCATTATATCTCACTAACACATTTAAAGGGGTTTTACGAGCAACAAAGGGATATAATATAATATATAATATCTTTAATTGTTTTAATTGTTTTAATTAATTTGGCAGAGAGCCCATAGGGGTCTCTACTGTTTTTATTTTTGAGCTTAATGATAATATCTCGAACATCTATTACTGAAACCTCGCCAAAAGAAATGATTGAGCATTGTGACCTATGATCTTTAACATTAAGGAAAGGGTCAGTGTTTGTTTCCTCCATATCTTTAATCAGACTATTGGCAGCACCAGCAAAGTATTTGTTAAATTCCTCTGCAGTTACGGATGTGCCCTTATCACCTCCATCTGAGATCCCTTAAAAATACTGCACTTAAACATTCTCTAAACTAAGATCTCATATTGATTCTAGTGAAGATAAATTCAATGAAGGTTTAGTTAAAATTGCTCCGCCCTTCTTATTTCTTCTATTGAAGCAGCCTTTAAGTTCTAGTCCTTCTAAGTGCAAAGAATCAATTTTTTGGCAAGAGAGCCCGTGTTCCATCAGACATAGTGCGTCTATGTCCATTTCATTCATGTACGTTTCCAATTCCAGTGTTTTGTTACGAACATATCGAATATTTAGGTGGAAAAGATTTAACTAGTAGTCTGAAATTGTATTTAAGGAACCAGGATTTTTTGGCGTTGGAGGTTCAGAAAATGGTTAATTATAGTCCCTCTGGGCCACAGATTTTCGCACATGACTCTGTCTCTTCTTTGATAATGCACCATGATTTTGAATGAACTTTTGTGTGCATTCTTTTTGTTCCTCATTTTTTCACAAGTTAATCCTTGATCCAGGTTTTTTGTTTTTAAAAAAGCCAGAACATCATCCTTTGTTGTTTCGGGGGCTAGTTCAGATAAGAACAGCCCGGACACTTTTTCAGCGGCTTTAAGCTGGGTATTGTATCGTCATTGGTTCCCTTTATTGGCACTGATCGTTATGTTTTTCTTATGTCGGGGTCACCAACGTTGTTGCTCTTACGTTGATCACGGTAACGGATGATTTTTCCGCGCTTTGCCACTCTTATCCAGGAGTTTTTTCCTTCTACATTTGTAGTTTCTTCAGTTCCTTTGTTTTGTTTATATTACGGATGTTCACATTTTCAGAAGCAGGGTTAGGTGTCACAGAAGCTTCAGCGTCAGACATTTTTGTGACATCTGTCATGAGATTTTGACTTTTGGATTCATTTGAACTACTCATTTTTCGGGCATCTGGGAATTGCCTACGATTTTCGACAACTTTGACAGTTGACAAGGATGATGTTGGAGTAGAACTAGGAGTGGGGGAAGCGGTCCCGCCACTTTTTTGTTTACCCTTTTTTTGTTGGATGTTTTCTAGCTTTTCTGTCTTTTCTTCAAGAAAAATCATTTCATTTTTTGAATTTTCCTTCATTTTCCTCCAATGTTTGGACTTTTTCATTTAGTATCTTCACCAATTCGGCACGACTTTCGATGCCGACTTTGAGGTTACATCAAGTGCTTGTTCTTCGATATGGACACAAACGGCCTTTTTCTGCTCTGCGGCCTGCTTCAAACATGCAGGGTGGAAAGCGCACTTTGCCGCTGTTATGACATCTTTTTTACAGTGAAAACACGTATTTTTACTTTTTTATTCCCGGAACTATCTGCAGACTTGTCATCGGCGGCCATGTTACTAGTTAATATAAACTTCTAGTGGACTCGGAAGTGTGAAGGGAACTTGATCGTGATTTGGGATTAGTAACTGATTATTTAGTTTAATTTTTATTCGTTTTACTCGTTTTATAACAGGTAAATGTTGGTAATCGATTGCTTGTTGTCTAGCTGTTAATGTATTTATTAAAACCTGGAGAGTAAGCTGGTGAAGTATTTGATACAGTCTGCTTTGTGTGGATGATGTTTTAATTCTGGTGTGTGGTCCACAAGTACACTAATTTTTGTTCTTAATCAAAACTTACTATTTAAATAACGTTTAAACTATCTTAAATTTTGCAGGTGTTCTCTTATTTTAATGCATTCTAATCACAACATTACTAATTGATATAAAATCCTAGTGGACTGGAAAATGTGAACGGAACATAATCGTGTTTTTGGTTTATTAACTGTTTATTAGTGGTTTATATAATTTTATATAGTTCTCCTCTATTTTTTATTTAATTCTCAATAGATTAAGGTTGGCCTTTAAAATACGTGTGAATGTAAAAAGGGTCTTGAAGAGGCCCGCAAGCGAAATATCCATCCTTATTTGCCCAGGTTACATTTGGCAAATTCGCAACGGACGAAGCCGACAAGAATGTAATTTTGCCAGGACGACTCCCCAAAGAGTTGCGGTCTTCCCTTTTCGCAAACAGTCCGGTCTCACGTTGCATTCTTAGGACGTGAACGATGTCCCAAGCGGAATTCTAATCTTCATGTTTAAATGAAACTTTTGCTCGAAAAAAAAAACATTGAAAATGGGATAATGTAAATTTCTGCGTAAAGCTTTGATCCTAATAACGTCTAACCTTTTAGAAAGATGCAATTATTACATATTTTTTATTACGCATGCATCATAATCAACGATTATCGCACGCTGCAGCGTGCTTAAAATGATGCTTATGATGCGCTTACTTTTTTAAAGGTTGCTATAGAAACATTTGATCATGTCAAATGTGACAGATTAATATATTCGTCAATATATCCCTTAACTATAATATTTAAAACATTTTTGAGATTACGATGCATTCGTAATAAAAAATAGCGTATGATATACGTGTATAAGAGGCCTTTAAAGCCCTTGCGACTTACAAAACACTCCGCTACGCGTCGTGTTTTGAAATATGTCGCGCGTGCTTTAAAGGCCCTTTTATACACTTATATCTTAATATACTATTATTTAAATGTCAATTGTTGAAATTGAATAAATCAACCTTATTATTTTCAAATTCCAAAATATGACAGTAAAAGGATTTATGTTAATGTTTAAATAAATTTATGTTTATTCTTGTCTAGTCTTTTAGAATCCTAACTTCTAGTACTTTCAAGTCATGGCTTCTTATTGGTTTGGCAAGAGTGAAGTAATTTAAATTTGTACCGAGCATTTTACTATAGTCGGATGGTCTGGCAGACCCAAAACAAAGATATTTAAATTTTGCCTTCTGGCCCCCGATGGAGACTAGGAAAAACGGTTTCCGCTGATTATTTTTGAGCTCGCAAGATAGTCCAAAAAGTACTCACCAAACTAGTGGTAGAGATTTATCAATCAAAATTAATCAAAAAAGCCCTACAGAAATTGTTTCAAATTCACTTTAGATAAAGTTTAACAAGCAGACGCTATCATTTATTTATTGATTTTTCAAGATATTTATGTCACCGTTTTTTGCTCCTCAACTGTGGCGTCTTGACGTATTTTCACTTTCGACTCCAATTGAGAGATAAATACACTTTTTAAACATTTAATTTATGGGTTACTGACAAAAAAAATAAAATTGCCTTATTAAAAATTATACGAAATGTTAAACTATAAGAAATGTTAAACGCTTTGATAATTTATATCTATTGACATTTATTCGATTTAATGTACGGGTTCATTCGTTCAAACTGCATTAAAATTATTTTTTTAAATGCCAGTTAAAAATACTTATAAAACCTTACTCTTTCCATTAACTTATGATCATCATTAATTACCATCTTGAATTGAGAAGCTAGAGCAATAAGTTGAATTAGGGTAATACCACCAATGAATAAAGCAATGAATTATTTGTTTATTCTTTGAATACCACCCACCTGAGGCATGATTACTGATAAAAGAAATAAATATAAGGTTAGTTTGGACTTCTGCTTCGTTCTCGGTTGAATCAACGTGTCGTGTATTTTGTGTGGCATGTGGCAATCGTTCTAGCCAAGGAAGTCTGTGCCGTTTCACTGATTTTTAGCCAGAAGAAGTACCCATTTACGCCGATATCCAGGCCGGGAGGAGCAGGATGTTCCCATCGGATTCTATCTTTGCCGTTCATAGATTATAGTTCCGTGCAAGATTCGGGAATCATCAGGGTCACGGGCCCGTCACGCTGCAGATTCCCACCTAAAACTAAAATATCGTGTAACACAATCAGATGGGTAACTCTCTCTCTGTCTAAGCGCCGGAAGAGGAGAGTGCTGGGGTATTGCCTAGTAGCAAAGTGGGGCACAACAAACAAAAAACAAACAAACAAGGTGTCGTGTATCAAGAAACACTCGGTATTTCACAAATTAGAACTTTAAAACATCTCGACTAGCCCGAGGTCTAGACGAAGGTTATTTACATTACGCAGTTCACGCAGTGTTATTGTGTAGTTTGAATGAACGCGATACCTGACACGGTCGGCAAGGCAAAGGAATAAACCTTGCTTAGTCAACCTCGTCAGTGCAACGTTTTGATACACAACCGAGCCGTGAACCTATACCAATATAGGATATATAGAGAGAGAATACAAGACTGAGGAATATTGTTACATGTACGTAGATTATAAGAATATACATCATGCAGTTTTATCATCTGATGTATTATAGTAAAAGTTAATACAGAACTCTACAGTTACCTGGAGTATGGGCAAATCCAACTCTAAGCAGGCGGAAGTAACCGATACTGGTGTGGTGAACTCCAACTTCATAGTAGAGCATGATGAAATCATTGAAATCATGATGCCGATGGACATGAGAATAGCGATGTACGCTTTGGTGACAGCAGCTATGGCAATCCTATTCTTAAAGTTAAGAGCAGCTTACCGGAAGGGGGTGAAGCGACAGCTATCCCGAAGTATGATCATCAGGACGCAGGCAGCCCAAGCTTAGCAGCTCAAAAGGACAGTAGTTGCGGATGAGTAAGACAATTTTTTTTTTAAATCTAAGTGATTGCGTGACTATTGAACAGTGAACTATTTTATTTTACGATTTTACATTTTTATTCAGCGTATTATTTGTTTTACTATTTATTATTAGCAGAGGAGATCCATTTTTTATTAGCAGTGTTTTACCATATCCTTACTATAATCTATATTATTCTTATCAATGTATTATCACTAATTATTATCTCCGATAACGATTATTATTACTATTTATTTTACACATATGATAGTTATACCATTACACTATGACTATTTATTGGGGGATCCATACGACTGTAACATTACGTATAGATCATATTGATTTTATTTTTGCTCTATTTTTGCACAGTATTTTACCTATTTAACCATTTTACCTCATAAGTCATAGTATCCCCGCAATACTAGTACTTTTATTTTATGAACGATATAAAGTGGCCTCGAGACCTTGTCCGGGATACAGGACATAAAAATTGCTATTATCAATGAATCAAAGAGAATTC
>MU184179.1:17013-34761 GCA_016904865.1 Pissodes strobi
TCAGACAATGGCATTTTAAGAACAATAATCCGCCATCTGAATAAAAAATATGTAACTATGTACTTACCTAAGTAAGCACGTATATACATCCTGTTCCTTAATGGCATACTAATATTTAAGAGGGTGATTCTTAAACCCATTTTAAGAAAAAAACTTCATATAAGGCTATGTTCTAAACGTCGTAGCTTTTGATATACAGGGTGGTAAGATTTTCAGTGAAAAATCCATTTTATATAATAATTGTGATACTATTGCAGATATGTTTATAAACTTTGGTGTACATCTTCTATGCACCAAGATTTTCTGAAGTACAAAGAAATTGATTATTTCTACCAGTGACGGGTACGCATTGAATATTTTCGAAGAAAAAATGGTACTCCACTGCTTTCTTTTAAAGTAAATATAATTTTTGAAATTATCATTCATTTATGTGCAAATTTGATCTCTTGCTGCAAAAGGAAAGTTGCTGTTTGTGATTGATTTGATTCTCTTTCGGCCGACGCATGGTTTTCGCTTAAAAAAATAAAAATCGTGTTTGTGCAAGCTGAAAGCTTCACTGAAATTCTAATGTGGTAATCATTATCGGCACTTGGTAAGTTTTCTTTAATTTTTTCTTACAGTAAAATCAGTTACTTTCTTCTAAATTAATTAACAAATGATATTAAACGAAGTCAATAGCTTGAAAAAATATATTTGCACACAACAATTACTGCATCAGATTTTTAACGATTGACCCTGAAGTAAAACGATTTTTATTTTTTTATGCGAAAACCTGCGTCGGACGAAAGAAAAGCGAGAGATCAAATTTGCTCAGAAATAAATGGGAATTTCACAAATATTTTATTTTAGGAGGAAACAGTGACGTACCATATTTTTTTTCAAAAATATTTAATGCAAAACCCGTACGGACGCCACTGGCAGAAATAATAAATTTGTTTATACATTAGAAAATGTACCTTGATGCATAGAAGAATGCACCGAATATCATGAAGATATCTACTATAGTATGACAGTTATTATACAAAATATATTTGTATCTGAAGATTTTACCACCCTGTATCTCAAAAGATAGGACGTTTACGACATACGCTCATATGAAGTTTTTTCCTAAGCATGGATATAGGAATGACTCCCTTAAATATTAATTAATATATTTAGATACCGGGAAAGTCGTTTACAAATAAAACTAAAATCAAATGCTATTATTTTTATTAAATAAAATATGAAACGAAAAAAATATTCTCCATATAGAGTAATAAAAAATGTTGCGAATATAATAATAAATATAAAAGGCTCAATATAACTCTTCTCAGATAATATAGTCCTCAACGTATTTATAATTTTTAAGCCTCTTCAATAAAATAAAATCCTCTTTGATTAATTTCGCGTGAGGTCTCTATTTTTTGTACTATTTTATCGTAATCATATTTAATTTCATCTTTAGTTTTGGGCCTTTTTCCAGTTATCTCTTCTTGCTTTAGTCTCATTAAGTACAATTTTGTCGACTAACTTATTACTAATAATTCCTAGATATAATTTAGGCTCAAAGTTAACAATCACTTAATCATCAACATTGTAAATAGTATTTGTACTAATATCATTGGTAGTATTATTTTTATTAAAATTCTAAATTGTTTTCATTATCTTATTTGGATTTCTTCTGTCGTCTTTTTTTGGTTCGAGTCTTGAGCTGCTTTAATTTTTTTACATAACATTTGAGTTAGTTGGTTTTGATGTAAAGCTTTACTTACTTTTCTTTTTTTTTTCGATTTCCTTTTGTTCCTTCGCTATTTTGTCGTTCTTCTTTAATAGTGTATCATTCTCTCCAAGCAGAAAGGACTTTTATTTGTCTTTAGTATTTTTGCTTGTCGATTTTGGGTTTCATTTGGTATATTTACTAAATTGTTTATTGACCTTTCATTGTTTGCTTTATTTTCGCATTGTTTCTCTGATGTCTCAACATTGTTGTTTTTCTTAATGTTTTAAAATCCGTTTTATGTTCCGTATGTTCATTTTTATGTTGATTTTCTGTTGGTATAACGTCCTTGCTTTTTCTGGTGTTGTAGCTTAGTTTAATTAATTAATTAAGTATGGCGTTGGGCGCCATTTTGTAATGAAATACTAGTTGTTCGCTAACTGTATACTACTTTTCATAACCATAAGACATTTTTTAGTAAATGATGTTCATTTCGAGACTCGTTTTTTTCTTTACGGTTTTTTTTTCTTCACTTGATAACAGTCATTTTTTTGGCGCCAGAGTTCCTAGAGACAATGCGAACTGAATATGAATACTTAAATATAAAGATAAATATATCAGAAATTTGCCCTTACAATTCGCAATGTCTCACAGACCTATATCCTGCTATAAATTAAAGAAGTAAATTCTAAAACAACAATATATTAATTATTCAATTAAATTACAAATATGATTGATGAAATTATTTGAAATGAAGTTTATCTGATGAATCAATTGACTTAGTAATGAAAATTAAAATTAATGTGAAAGATTAAAAAATACAATTGGTCTTTACAATATGTTTATCTTCTGACTGACTAATACTTAGCTTCGTCCAATTATTCTGTAACCCTGCGATCGTATTGGGACCTCAAGTGGAACCGTTTCTGCCGGTTCCCAAGTTAGTATTTGTTGGGTTTATCGAGCACTTATTTGGTTCACGAAGTATTGGTTCCCTCAGATTGGTTTGGTACAGCAAGGCGTTTTCTTCAATCAGTCGTGCAGATAACATGAAAGGAGAAATAAACTAGTCTTACACCAATGTATATTGCTAATTAAATAATATTCAAGGACATATCATGTGAACATCAGTGACAATGTTACACATATGATGAAGCAATCTACAAATTGAAAATTCACTGGTAAATACCGATATAATCAGAAACTTAAATTACAATGTTAAGTTAAGCAGACAACAAGCAAAAATTGTAAATAATTACTGTTACTCAAGATATCCTTTTCTTTACTTTAAAATATAAAATTCATAAGAAAATGATTATTGAAATATAAAATTCAAAAGAAAATAATGAAATGACGTTCCAGTTCAGTGACTCTCGGTCAATTTAAATAAAAAGTAACTTTAAATTTAACAATAGATAGAGAAATAGAGGTACAACCTCTAACAACGAGTCTAATGACTCAAAATAAGTAATTACTATTACTTTTATTTAGGCCCTTGGCACATAAATGAAAAACTGAGCGCAATTGCCCCTCAATTCAATTAAAGATAAAGATAATATAATCACTATCTCGCCTCGAGATAGAAATTTAGATAATAGATAAAACCAGATAGAATTACATATGCGAGATTAACCTCTCATAAATGCAAAGTAATGTCGGTACATCAGGATTGAGACTAGACAGGGCAAGTGTTGATAATTATATGCTTGATGTAACAAATAAATTTAAAATTTAATTAAATGAGCCTGAAAAGAAAAAATATTAAAACCAGCAATATTATGAGGGAAAATTTTGAGAAATTCTACTGAAAATTCAATTTACTACCTTTGCAGGAATATATAGAATTTACTCCGAGAATTAACCCAAAATTACTGCTCAATTTGAATGAAAATACTTAAAAAATGTGCGTGACCACTAAACGATAAAATAATTACTTTCTCCCTAAATTTGGACTAAGCCTCTTTCAAATTACATGAATTTAATTAATGAGAGACGCAAATATTCACCAATAAATCGGTATTATCACCCAAAAGATCACGACAATAATTTAAAAATATTGAAGATGTAAGCTAATTAAAAGTGGAATATAACAATGCTAAATTTTTGCTTTAGTCAAATAAGACTAAACAAATCATAAACAAATATTAATTATGTATTTAAAAATTAAAGAATTAGTTAAATATATTGCAAGGTGAATTAAATATTTCAAGATCAAAAAGCAACACTTACCCGTCAACGTCTCAACACAAGATAACCTTTCCGTATTCAAAATTCAAGACGTTGGACAAACTATGCTTGCCGATGTTTTATTGGCTAATTTATAACATGTGATTAACACTATAAACCACGTAGCGTCAAGTAATAGAAATACCCAATATTAAATATAGTAAGCTATAGTAAAATAAATTCACGAATTGTAGGTACAAAATAGCTTACTAGCGCTTCTAAAATCGTTATTCACACGAGATATCCCATTCGTAAATAGATGTCACTGGCGATTTAAATATTAAATATCGAGAATCATTTGCAATTGAACCGAAATTTTAGTGTAGCGGAATATGCATATATTCCGTTACAGTGTTACTTCGTTTGCGTATTGATCTTTTGCTGTTTAAATATTTTTGGTTCTGAGTTTTGGTAAGTATTTTGGGACTTTACTTTTGTTTTTCTTTCACGCCGTTGTCATTTTTTGCGCCTATTTGGTATTTTGGTGTTTATTATATCGGTTTTTAATATTTCACTTTACAAATCTTAATTTTGTTCTAGACTAACACTACTATTCTCAAAACTTTTAATTAATGTATCGTTTTGTGATAGATGTACATTGTGATTGATTTACTACTATTCCCAACATTATCGTTTATTATATCTTTCTGTTATTTTGCTTCGTTAATTTAATTTTTTTCTTCTAGATTTTCGTTGTTGTTTCGTCGTCATCTTTTTATATTACAATTATATTTTCGCATCCGTCTTCTAATCCGTCTTCAAGTCCAATTACTGCATTAGAAGTTGGTGTAAGTTGTTTACAGGCTAATCTTGAATCTTTAAGTATTTTAAGCCATGTATAAATGTTTGTCTTGATTGTGTCCTGTCCAGACCGATACCATAAGTTCTATATATATTAAAAATATTTCTGGTTTAATATGGGGCTCTAGAAATCGCAAACGTATATTCCTAATATTTTACTAAAATCAATAGCAGAACAAGTGAAGGGAAAAATGAATTATGTTCTAAATGCGCTTTTAAAGACTGCTTAAATGTGCAGACCTGTGCAAATGTTTCTTTGTTAAATGCTTTGTAATGATTTTGAGTCTTATATTTCAGAACTTGTTTTTTCAACAAAATTTTAAGGTTTTGAATAGCCCAACATCTAGTGGTTGCAAAATATGTGTCGAATTGGAAAGAAGGCTTATTAAAATTACTTGCTTTTCGCGAAAACTTAACGGCAGCATTACATCTTTTCTGATATTAGGTAGGGATAAAAATTTTCGTAATATATTCATAAAAAGATTCATAATCATTGTGGCCGCTAACTTTCTAGCTGAGTTTCTAATTATTAAAATGGTTGAATATTTTTTGGCGGTTCCAGATCTATCATGAAATAGCGAACTTCTTTTTTTTTATCAACATTGGGGAATTTTTGGGAGGTAAAAAAACGCAGATTCATCTGTTCATTCATTCTGAATGTTTATATTTGACACAGAAAAATATTCCTGTATTTAGAAGCTGATGCGCAGGATGTCGATAAACTTTGTGTTACACGCTCACCAATGCGTTGATATCTTCTTAGGCAACTCTCGATCCAGCGATGACCAGGCCTGGCACCTCTAAATTTGATGGGTAATAGCTGGACCAGTAAAACAACACTGTCAAGTCGTTGGTGATTGGAAACCTTTGGCATCCCATATTATTAATCCATTACGTTGCCATTACGCCCTTTCTTTTTCCTAGTAAAGTTGTTGTGGAATCACTAAATTCCTTTGAAGCAGTTGCAAAGACTTTCCTTTTCACAGCGTCTAATGCCCATTGAATATTTGTAATACTTTTTGTTAGATGCTAAAGAAATACGACAATAATCCATTTAAAATGTTTTGGAAGCGTTACAAATAAATAAAAACAAATATGAATTAAAATCTCAGGTATACTAGTTCTAATGGTTAAATTTGGAAACAATCTAACTGAGTCTTCCTGAACCTAACCTAATTATTCAGACACTTTACGGCAAGAAAATAAGCATGTATTATCAAGTAATGCAAAGAAGGATAGAACATACACTATTATTAAAAGAGAAAGGGGAAAATGCTGTATTTTGTCTATTGACATGTACAATAGATTTGACACCCCTAACTTTACGGCAAGAGAATAAACATGCATTATCAAATAATGCAAAGAAGGATACACTATTATTAAAAAAGAAAAGGGAAAATGCTGTATTTTGTCGATTGAAATGTGTACAAAATTTCGATACATAGGGTAATTTCGGAAGAGATTGACCGTTTTTCTTATATTGGCTATATTTTTCTTAAAAACATTAATACAGAAATAAGAAAATAAGTAACAAGTGTATTTTGATTGAAAGTACAAGTAATGGAATACAGAAGTTAAGAATCAATATCGTTAAAAAAACACGTATGGAGAAATAACAAGTTTGGTCCAACTCACCCTGACTAGTGCGGCTTAGCATATACGGGAGAGATGAACCATACAGGTTGAGTTGAACCACTTTAAAGTCTTACAAAACTAAGTTCATTTTCTTAGCATGTACACAAACTGTTAGCCTAATTATATGACAAATCAATGTTAAACTTTACTCAAAACTCTGTGAATCAATCTTTTTTGCACATCTTTCGCACATATCGTCATATTTTCGACATGACATATGCGTCCAACGGAAGCATATAGCGCATCTGATCCAGTCGTCGTTCTTTGTAGTTATGGCATAATTTTCGCCACATCCTGCACAGCAGTTCTCTTCCCGCACTTCATGCAAAGACAACTCTTCTTCTGTATCTGAAGAACTACTTTCAATTTGCTTTTTTCTGGTTCTCCTTTTATTTATTGCAACTTTTTTATTATTTTTTTCGGTATGATCAGGTTGCCCCTTCCTCTTCCTTTTACATTTACTATTCTGTGTTTTCTTTTGGGCTGTATTCTCAGGAGAAGTAAGAACTTTAGCAAGGGCACCACCCCGTTTTTTCACAGTGCTTACCTTTTCTTCATTTTTCGAAATAGGGCTAATCATATCTAACATTTTACCAGGTGTCATGTCATCATTTTGTTTAGGCTCAATTGTTGCAAAAGTTTGGGTTTCATTTTGAACAATCGAATTTGAACTCCAGTGTGAATATCCTGGATCTTCCATGTCAGGTGTAGGACCAACAGCAATATTTTCTTTGGATGCATTTGTATCCTGAAAGCATATTGCATTTATAAGGTATTTAAAACATTTAAGTAATTATTAATAATACACTTACTTTAGGTGTTATGTCATCATTTTGTTTGAACTCAATTATTGACGAAGTTCGGGTTTCAATATGAACTATCGAATTTGAAGTCCAGTGTGAACATCCTGGCTCTTCATTGTCAGGTATAGGACCAAGAGCAATATTTTCTTTGGATGCACCTGTATCCTGAAAGCAATTGCCTATATTATTCAAAACATTTATGTAATTACAAATAATAAATAATGCGCTTTAAATCATAAGATTTTCTAACTGATCTAGATCCATCTTCTATTTATTGTCATTTCTGCAAAACTGTCGTTTTCACCGGATTGAAGTATTTCCTAAAATATATTTTTTTTGTTATTATAAAACAACTAATGCTCTACCTAAAAATACATACCTCTGTATGGTTATAAGTGGATGAATTTAGGTCCGTTCCGAAATCAGCAGTAGAAACAAAATCATAGTCAGGTATGGCGGTTAGTGAAAACGGAATTATTCCAGTGGTCTTAAATATTGAAATAGCATTGCTACCGACAGCTGCTTTTGACCAAGCTCCTGTTAATAGGCGTCCAAACTGAAGTTTGCCAATTTTCTTATAGGGATTTTGCTTCATGTATTTGTTACAAGCAGAATAAAAATGTGACTAAAGAGATTTAAAGACAGCTTTATCGAGAGACTGCAAGTAGTGGGTTGTATGAGGCAATATAAAATAATTCCATTTTCATCCGCAAACTCAAGCATTTCACATAAGTAGCAGCGGGAAGTGTGGCAATCGAGGATTAAAAGGACTTTTCCATGGGGCTTTCTCGACATTCGCACTGCGGAGCCTGGTGTCATACCATAAGATTATTCATCCTTTACGTTCTTCCTCTTAAATATGCAATAAGAAGGAAGAAAGCTTCCTTCACCTTTACAGCACGCTAATAAACTTATGGTTTCACCTTTCTCACCCGAAGTAATTGATGGAACCGATTTAGATTCTTTGGCCGCCACAACTTGACCCGGCTTGCTGTTAAGTTGCAAGCCTTTTCGTCAACATTAAATATGATTTATGGTTTGTCAAAAAGCTGATTTTCTGATAATATATTTTCCAATACATCAAATTAATTATTTACGGTATTTCTGCAAAGAGCTGCTCAACGAGCTATAGAAACACCTTCAGCCACGCGTACACTGAGATCAGGGTGACGATTTAAAAACGGGTTCAGCCAATCAAATCCTGCCAACTTGTTTGTTACATTAAATCGATGTTTCAATTTTAATTACTCTGCAAGAGCAAAAGCCATATGTCGAGCGTCGAAACAGTGGCGTAACTACCATAAGACAAGTAAGCGCAATGCGTTGGGGCCCCCAGGCTTGGAGGCCCACTCGTCCAGTGCCTAATATTAAAGGTTTCTGTCAACTGAACCTAGGAACACCTTTATGTCAAACAAGGATTATTTTTTTATTAAGTTCTGCATAATTTAATACCTAATGGCAACATCAACGTCGCGACACTCATCAGTCGCCGATCAGGATTAGTCCTGATTTGATCCGCAGTGAGCACCATCATCGTCTTTTGGTTTGACATCCCGGGAATCCCGTTTTGTTGACATATTTTAACCTGTTGCCAAGAGCATTACCTTACCATTACCTTATCGTTTTAGTAATTGATACGCAAATTTTTCCTACGTTTTAAAAAAATATAAAAGAAACGCAATTAAAAGAAAACTAAAAAAAGAATTGGAATTAAAGAAAAATTGCGAAAATGTTTTTTGTTTGACGAAATCGCAGTCTGAGCCAAATTTGCAACCATTTACGTCCAAACGCGATGACATTGGGGATAATAATTATATTTCTTAAGAGGAAGATCACTCAGAATATTTGATCGGTATAACACAACTTCAGGTGGCTAAGCCACAGGCATCAGCACAAGCGGCCTAATTTTTCTGTGTGCTAAAACTAAAAAGTTCTATGAAGCTGAAATATCGCCAGACACCATAATATCAAGTAAAGACACAATACTCGAAAGTGATTTAGGTCATTTTGTTAATAAACCATTAAGATGTAAATGTGAAAAAAAAAACTTTAAAAAATTGAGCTTTCAAGTAAAATTAGGGATGAAAGAATAGAAGCTGGGTGTATAAAGAAAAATATGCTAGATTTTGAGTTGAGTTGGTATTCTTATCTATTAGGTTACATTATGTGTTATCAGAAGTGAATTTTACTTCCAAAGCTTTACAAAAAGACACAATTGCTTTGGACGAAGCTAGTTCTGTTGTACTAAGGACAAAAAGCAATGTGGGAAAACTACCGTCAACGCTATAATGAGGTTCTAAAAGAAGCACGAACAACTGCTCTGAAATGGTACATTCCAACTAATTTTAGGAGTAAGCGACAAGTTATTAAAAAAAGTATTTGATGAATTAACTTTAGATCATCCTTTTGATTCCAGGGCCAGGGCCAGGTGATGAAGCCGGGGTAAAAAGAAGATCCTGAACTAAAACGGGACCCCTCACCCCACCCCGTTTAGCCAAGGGAGGGGGGAGAAGTAAAAACTTAAATAATTAATTTCGGGAGAACGGGAAGAGGTACGGGTTCGAAATTTTTATGGTAAGTACGCCACATGTAGGGGCCACCTTAGACCATACAGGGGGAGACCCGGGCTCTAATTTAAGGAGGGATTTTGGGGTATCTCTACAACGAAGGCTCGGATTTCTGACAAACGATGACTCCGCTTGTTGGCGTTTTCACTTCTATAGTGTGGTTTAAGCACAAACAAAATTTTTATTTTTCTAAATTCGTGTTTTTTATCAGCTATTGACATTATAAAGTGTCAGTTAACAACTAGATTTACATAAGATAGATTTACATAAGATAAGTGGTATCTTTTTGTTTTTGCAACCTAAAAATCTCATAAATTCAACAAAATCTAAAATCCTTAAGAGCTACAATCAACAAAAATATTCTTAAATCATATTGCAAAATTTCTCTTACAATTTACAAAAACAGAGTTAAATCAAGAAATGACTGCAAAACAAATGTTGATTTAAACAAATTTACATTGACCTATTATTATTTTTTACCATGCCGAGTATATAATATGTGTCAGCTGAAGAATCTTTTAGTAAACTAAGTATTTAAGGAATCAAATAGGGCATGCAAGATCGATTTCAATATTTATCTTTAATTTCCGTTGAAAGTGAAGCTCCCAACAAATTAGATCTTAAATATGCATATGAATTTGAAGCGTGTAAAACGAGAAAAAATCGTTTTAGATTTTAAATAGTTTAAGTCGAGTGTTGCTTTAAACTAGGGAAATATCATTAATATTTCCAACTTCGTTAATAACTACTACTTGGTTAAAATTTAAAGTTATTTTAGAGTTTTGCTTTTTTTGATAAAAAAGAAATATTTTCATGTTAAGGTAAAATAAATAAAAAAATTAAAGCTAGTTGTTTAATTTTTATTTAGTATTTGTGATTTGTGATTGAAAGGGGGGCCTCCTTATGTATTTTGCGTTGGGGCCAAAAAAATATAGTTACGCCACTGGTCGAACATCGGTTCTTGTGGGTGCAAATCCAAATTTCTGAATTTTTTTTTATGTGTTGAACAAGCTTTGCTTCATTATTGTTACCCAAAGTAGATGATGGATCCAAAGATTTTGTTTTTTTTTTAATCCTTGTTATTTGTTCTTCTTAACAGAGTAGCTTTGGGAATTTTAAAGTGTTTTGCGGCAGCATTAACTCCCATTGTTTTATTTTCTATGGCCTTTATGGCATTTTTAAGCGCTTCCTCAGACCAAAGACCTCTTTTGTTGTGTAGCTTTCTTTTATATTTAGTAGGCATTCTGAAAAGAATAAGAAAATGCTTGGTCCATCTGTCCCATATCGAAGTGATTCATCTATACCGACTATAAGGGATAGATGGACCACCCCACAATTCTAAAGCTAAATGTAACCTAACATTTAACGGCTATTAACACATTAATATAAGCCAATAACATAATATTACGGCTAAATAGTTTAAGTTTTATACTTACGTTTCATAGATACACGTGAGCACAAATTGGTTCAACAAATTTTTCACCACATGTAAAATTTCTCGTAAATATTGCGTACATGTCCAACGATAGTTGGAGAGCAACTGGCAAACTAATAGCAAAGAGTATATAATGTAAAGAGAAGACAGCCGGCGAATTTCCTTTGATCTTTCGTCAGCCGTTTCCATGACCTCGTCCCTTTAACTCGGAGATATCGCGACGTTGCCGGATGTAACTTTTCATCAAGGCGGGCGATGTTGACGTCAAGTCAAACAAGATGCGAATAATCGATTTCATCACAGTGGGTCGAAATAACGAAAATGAGGACAACATTTACTAAATATCTAATACTTTTTGCTAGGATAAAAATTTATATCAAGTGATTTTCATTCAAATTCTCTGAATTTGTTTAAACTTTTGCATTTTCTTAAAATCTCAGTGCTCAACTTATTTTAATTAAAAAATGCGATAAAATTGAATTTTTTAATGTTTCTGGCGAATTTTTATTAAAATTTATTCAGGACGTCTAAAAGCTTTAATTAATCAAATAAGAATTTCCTTCAGTTTAAATTAAAATGGTGTAATCAATATTTTTCGATTATTTTAAAGGAAAATTTCATTCAAAACATAGAGGGGATAAACTCTTGGTATGTAGATAAACCAACGAAAAAGTAAATTCTATTCGAATCTCACTTTAAAGCTTCATATTCACTTCCGCAAATTTCGCCTTTTTTTGACAGTTGTTGATTTTTCGCGCGAATGTAAGTTTTGGTCGATACTCATTGACGAGAAATTTCGTCTGCGAATATTTGCTAAAACGTTCAAATAGTTTTAACTTTTTTGCGAATTTATGCTTTCGGTGGAATAGGTTTTATACGTTAGGTCCAAGTACCGGAAGATGTAAGCAGGTTAGTAATATATTTTTAAGTCTAGAATGGGCTCAATTAATCTCATTTCTGCAACTAAATTGCCAAAATCGCATTTTAATAATATATTTCTAACAGAAAATTTTCTTTTCTAGTGTCGTTTAGCTGGTGGGTATTTCGTAGTTTTAGGATTATTACCAAAAGGACGCAAACGGAACATAAAATAATAATATCTCCACCGAAAAAAATTATAATTAATATTATCCAATGGTCAAAGTATCGATTGTACAATTTACTAATGAACCCAATGCCTGAAAAGAATAAACAAATAAATATAGCAACACAGTCAAGAAATTTGAGGTTGATTCACAATTATGGTAAAATTCGTAAAAAAAATAAAATTTTTCGCCGCGAATAATTTTAAAGCTAAAAATGACAGTTTATGTCAAAAAAGGCGAAATTCGCGAAAGTGAGTATGAAGCTTAATTATTAGAGTAGAATTTTCTGAATATTTAGTAATAAAATTAAAACAATTAATGTTTTATCAGAAATCCGAGGATTTTTTGAGAGAAGTCATGTAAAATGCATGTATTGTAAATAATCAAAATTTTACCGAGTGATTGTTAAAAGATTCTATTAAATGAATTGTGTTACATATCATAATTAAAGTTTACACACTTAATTTCAATTACACAATATGAATTAAAAAACTAAACAAAACGTCTCCCTAATAAATCTATACTTGACCTTTACGAGATATATTTAACCCACTGTGTTGGCTGATCGTCCTTGCTTGACGATTGTGTCCGATATAATCCGATAACATACGAGGCGCCCTTTAAATCGGAGTTCTCATCTATCCCTCTCTAATTTGATTGCTCTGTCTTACTGTCTTCTCTTTACATTATATACTCTTTGCTAATAGTCATGCGCATTTAAAGATCATTTACACAAATAGTGCACTATGTAAAAATCGACCTCTGCTATTGGTCAACCCATCTCGCATTACGATATGTCTGCGTGACGCAATCGATTTCTGTCAATAGCTCTCGTGGTGTAGAGGTTTATACAGCTGGATCTCACCTGGACGGCCGAGGTTCGAACCCCGTTGCTATTTTTTATTATTTTTTTTAAGATTATGTTTCTAAACAGTTTTTTTCTTGATTTTGGGTATGTCTTGGGTTAGTTTGGGTTAGCACCTGGTTAGTTTCTTTTCCTTGAGCCCCCGTAGCGAGCGAAGCGAGCGGAGGACCATGCGGATCGCCCAATAGGAAAGGCCGATTTTTATATAGTGCACTATTTGTGTAAAGGATCTTATAATGCTAGTCATGTCACACAAATGAAGTTAGCGCTGTATGCGCCGTCAGTTCGTAAATACGTGAGTGGTCTATCTCAGGCGGTGGTTCATCTCTCCCGGAATTACCATATGTCTCAATTATGACACTATTGTTTTTGGGTGTCTCTAAATCCAACAAGATAAATATATCTAAATCCTATAATTTTCATTATAAATCAAATATTTAAAGCTTACCAAAATCATAATTCATTCATCTTCCACAATTTTGTACTTAGACTAACTAGGAAACATTATAATTAAGTCATAAAAAATTGGCTTAGCTTATGTTGTTGTTTCTGCTATGAGTACACTGGCATGTGCTTGTTTACATATTACTAATGTTGGCAAAAAAGAAAGCTTTTTGAAAAAATACCGTGAACAATTTACTGTTTTCCAAAATATTTATTCTATGTTGGGATTTGGAACCTTCGGCAACATGCACTAAAGCTGAGCTTTATCCACAATACCGAAACAGAATTTTTGCACTCTGTGCAAAAATGTGTTGTGAGTGCAAAAATTCTGTTTCGTTATTGTGGATAAAGCTCAGTTTTAGAAAATATTTATTAGCTTAATATTTTACAGATTTCTTATTTTTAGTAGTTTTTTTTTGGACGGAATTATCGACGCTATCTGAATTTGGGTCATTTACTTTAGTTCTGCATTGACCATACACTGGGCGGTATAATAACCTACACTGAAAAACCAATTTGATTGGCTCAAATGCGTACGCACTTGAATCAATTGCGCCATGCATTTGATATATGCCAAATGCATGGCTCAATTGATCCAAATTCAGGACTCATTTGGGATAAACGCCTAAAACTCCTTGTTCCAAAAGGGTATGTTCTTGTCATAAAAGCACAGCAATTTGTATGATTTTATGCCAAAGTTTCAACTCTGTCTTCAAAGTCCATTATGATTTTTTAATAAAGCACTGCGAATTTGCGACAAAAGCACTGCGAATTTGCAACAAAAGTATTATAAATTTGCTAAAAAACACTGCAAGTTTGCTACAAAAGCACTTCGATTTTGCGACAAAAGTATTGCGAATTTGCTAAAAGGCACTGCGAATTTGCTACAAAAGCTCTACGCATTTGCGACAAAAGTATTGCGAATTTGCAACAAAAAGCCACGTCGAATTTCTCCTAAAAGTATGCGAGTTTATCTGTATACAGAGCGATAACTAATATGTACCCCTCAAAAACTATTTTACAACTTTTTAAGCCGAGTAGCAAAACAGTTTTTGGGTAGGTCCACATATAACTGATCGCCTTGTACAGACAAGGTCGCATGTTTTTAGGAGAAATTCGCCATGGCTTTATCTCACATCGCCCTATATACTTCTCAAGATACTCGATTTTAGAATAACTTACCCAAATAGCACCAATCAATTATAACGTTAAAAAAGTGTTCATATCAAAAAGTCTTTGGAAAAATATATGACCTAAATATAATGTGGGTGTCGGTAGAATGTATAGAGATACACAGGAGGAATATCGAAATATAGTTTTATTAGTTTCTTTTCATGTAACAAAAATAACATTTTGACATTTTTATAAGGATAACTTACACTAGGTAAAAGACACTTGAGTTATTTGAAATAAACACAAGCACTTATATGAATCGAAATCTTTGAAAAGTGCTTTGTTGAAGGTACAAAAAAGTAATACTAATACGAACTTGGTAACAGCAAACGCACATTAGCTATTGAAAATAAACAGAAGCACTTATGAACTGAAATGTTTGACAAAGAAGTGATCCTATTGAAGGTACAAAAAAAAATTAAAAGATCCCTGTTTAGTAGTTTTATATATACTCGTACTTGTCTAATACGAACTTGGCAAACAGTGAAAACACCGCATCTCCAACAAAAAGTTGCAATGTTAAACCTATTTTAAAACAAAAATTATTAAGACTGATCCAGCTAATTTCTTCAGCATTGTTGGTAATTACATCAGGTTCTAAAGGTTTGATTTACCATCACCAATCTTTCAGGCTTTGGATAGCTTTTGTCAATATATTTCTCACATGAGCGCTAATATATCTAGTATAAAAGTTACTACATTTTGAGAGTAAACCAAAATTCCATAATGTGTAGCATACGAGAAAGTAGACCCTTGTATAACATGTATATTTGAAATATACAGGGATGGCCAAAGGTCTGGAATAAAATTCATATTGAGCAAGCAATTTTTTCAAAAAACGCTGAAACACGGTAACTGATTTTGAGTTTTCCACATTTTTTGGTTAAGTAAATCCTGGGTATTGCAAACATAAAACTTGGTTATGGCTGGATTCTGTTTTTCATGAGCTTTTCAACGAGCCCCCACAAGACATAGGTTTACATTTGAATAAAAAAGTTGGGGTAACTGAGGGTTAGGGAATTGAGAAAAAAATTATTTAACCGTGAAAAATTCAAAATCAGTAACTCTATTTCAGCGTTTTTTGAAAACATTGCTTACTCAAACGATTTGAATTTTATTTTAAACCTTTGGCCATCCCTGTATAATAGCAATATACCGTTATTAAAATAACTTGCATTGTGATTTAAAAATTTCCAAAAGAAAGTCCAAATATTTAATAAAGATTATATTTGCACAATAAAATATAAATATTTAATATTAAGGGTGATTAAATAGATTTATTTTTTAGCGTTTTATCAGTGCAACGCTATAAAATGATTTTTTTGCTTTATATTTGCCAAATTGTTTAGCCATGTTCACGTCGTTAGTTGTATTTTTGGTAATAACAACTCGTCATGTAGCTAGGTATGTATGTATATCACTTAAAAATGTTTAATTAACGCATACAAAATGAGACAGCGATCGGTCTAAGCCTTTTTGTGGCTCAGCAATTCATTCCATAATCCACTAAATTTCCAAATGTGAGCCTACCTGGGCTTTCAATAAATAAGTGACAGAAAAATACCCATTTTTAAAATAATAAACCCTTTTTTTCATTATTTTACTTCGTGGCTCTGAAATTTGATGGGCGATAGATATAATTTAACTAAAGTGAGTAATTGTAGTCTAAATGGACATAACAATTGGAAGATATAGAAACATACAAATCAGGATGGTTTAACTATCCCTGTAGTAGATTTTTTTTGCGGTAGTCTCATGAATTCATCGGCCTCCTGTTGTATAGCATACGAATTTACAATCCTAGTAAATCCATCTTCGTCAAAAATTTCCTCAACGATATTGTTCGCCGAAGAATCTCCACCTTATAAATCTTTTAACGTGTTAATGAAAATTAAAATAATTCGAGTGCCGCGACGCCGCCGACGGCGACGCCGTTGGTCCGTTTCCAAGAGAAATCGCGTGATGAAGAAACGATTGCACAAAATTTGCATATCCCTTTCTCACGTGATGCATTTGTGTCACCCTATGTATCTACTATTATTCGTAAATTAATTACGGATATTTTAATTAATGATATATATCTATGCTTATTTCAGAGATATAGAAAAAAATCTGAGACAGAAAAGTTGCTGGAATTTATTAATTAAAAAAAAAGTAATATAGAAGCAAAATTATTTTATCATTATTTTAAGTGGAATATCCCATATATTATTTTGCTTTTGGATTCGCCCCAAAATTCTATGCCGGCTTTATATAGAATATTCTAAATAACTTAAAGTAGCCGTTTTGAAGGTATTGAGAATCAAATTTGTCAACTTCAGAAAAATATTGAGCTCGCTCTTCTATATTACTACTTTGTCCATTTAGAAATTTGATCTAAAATACCTTTAAATGATAAAAAAGATTTTATGAAGTCAGTCTAAAATGTTACGGAGAATTCGAAGATACTTGCATATTGAATAGTTTAATACTATTTCACTTACATTCGATACGTAATTTTTTTTCCTCAATTTACAAATCCTGATCCTCTATAAAAATTCCCAATAAATCGTTGGCTCAAATTTTGTTCAAGATCTTATTTGGCTCACTCTGTTTAGAAGGTCAACTAACACTAAAATGCATATAGAGACTTGCATTCTCGATTTGCATATTTTGATAACTGTAAATTGTAAACTTGAATATTAAAAATAAAATAACATAAAAAGCTCTTAAAATACTTTTAAATGTTTAGTACTAAAAAATACTTGTAATTCATATAGAAGGTTTAAAAACAGTTGAATAAAGAAAACTGTTTTAGTTTTGTGTAGATACTTAGCTCAAGAATCCACTGTGCTTAAAAGTGGGTTAATATACTAAAACTGACGAACAAAATTTATGTTATTGCAACGATTTGATATGCAGTTACTTCACATTTTAATAAAATTTAATGCAGATTTTCGAAAAACCTTTTTTTTTGTTTTTTACATATTTTATGCACATCTTCTGGTTACCATTTCTGAGGCACCCTCCCTGGGATTT